>JAJEKB010023447.1:37969-82621 GCA_022393335.1 Macrotrachela quadricornifera | reverse complement strand
AAAAAAAAACGACATTTGAAGGACAATAAATAGAAAAAGAAAAGAATCATTTAAAAACTTACTCGTCTAATAGTAAATAGTCTGCTAGACAGAAATCTGTTGATCGATTGATAATTTGATCATGAAGATATTTAATCATTGTTGTTTCTAAAAGAAATATATGAATAAAATGTGTTTAATAATTATTATTCAATAAATCTATTATCAATATTCTATCATTTATTTATGAGATATTAGAATGTAGTTTAATATTACCTTTTTAATATAATTGTTAATTTCAAAATCTAGAAAGTAAAATTTTGAGCGCCATTTACATATATAGATTTTTTTTTTCTCTTTTTATATGCCTTTTTTACTTCAATTAAAAATGCCAATAATATCGACTGAAAATAATAATAATTGTCTTTTTTTCTTTTATTTTTTCATCGGATGTTACATTATTTGTATTAGTTTTCTTATCTATACACTTATTCGACTTTTTAAATATTATCTAAGACAAAAACGAATTAATAAAATATCTCATGAAATAATTACTAAACCATCATCATCAACAACAACAACAACAACGATTCTTCTTAAAATACATAATATAAATGAACAAGATATTGTATCGACTAAACGTGAATTTGATATTCTTCAACCAATGATTATACAAACTCAAGATTTACCACCAAATTATATGGAAAATAATCAAAATCAATCTCCACCAGACTATAATGAATATTTGTAATCTTTTTCTTTTTTATTTCGAAATATACGATTAAATTTAAAAAAAATCATCTTCTATTCTATATGATTAAACTTATTTTTGTTTTTGACAAAATCTCAAAGAAATAACTGTAGATTTTTTCATACGAGATTAATATAAGTTTCATATTACAGTAATAATATTTTTGAGTCTTTTTCTTTCGAAAAAAATGTAATATCAAATTTAGAAAATAAAAGTAATTATTCTTTATCAAAATAATTCTACATCGAAAAACAAATCTTATCATTTTATGATATATCTGATTCTAACAGCTATTCATTAAATTCTACATTGACCTGAAGTAATCTATCATGTAAATATGTTAATTAAAATTTAAAAAAATGAATAGTTAAGTGTGAGATATTTTTACTAGCTCACACAGAATAACGATCAAATATACAAACAAACAAACAAAAGTAATATTCACTCTAAATATTGTTTCTATTATTCAGTAGAAGCTTTTGGAACAGCAGTAGGTGGTATACCAATTGGTGGTGGTACTCCAGGTGGTAAAATTCCAGGTGGAGGTCTTAAAGTCATTAATGCTGTCATAGCAGCTGAATTGGGTGGTGGTCCTAAAGGTGGCATTCCCGGTGGTAAAGTAAATGCCCATGGTGGTACCATAGCTGGCATGCCAGGTCGTGGTGGTGCTATATTTGGATTAATAAGACGAGGTGCACCCATTGGAAAGGGTGCATTCGTTAATTTTCCTGATTTATATGCAGCTGTTGTTTGATCAATCTAATACAAAAAAAAAACAAAAGAGATTATATAAAGAAAAAATGAAATTTAAAATAAATACATACTAATTTTTGTGCTTGTTCTTCCATCCATTTTTGATAATAATCACGAACATTTTCTTTGTGTTTTCTACCTTGACAATGTGTTTTACGTACAGATGGCGAATCATGTGTTAAATATGTATCACAATAATCACAATAATATTTAGGCATCGCGTGAATAATAATAAATTACAAGATCAGATTGATTTCCTTTGAGAAATATAGGTAAATGTGCAAAAGAAGTAAGTGAGTAAGAAGAAAATAAAATGTTGAGAAATTTTATCTAAAATAAACCAATCGATAATAAGAATATTGCCTCACGAGTTATAATTTAATATGAATAGATGTCGTTAATTGATACTAACACATTGAGAACCGAACTTTTTTTTAATCTTTTTATTTTATTTTAACTCAACATGATTACATAAAATTGAAGGATAATCAAAAATAATTTTTTTTGGCATCTTTTAAACAAAGTACTAATTTGTAATGGAGTTGTATCAAACTTCTATTTTCTTGGTGACACAATAAGCACATTTTCTTGCTCCTTTCAAAGGTAAATCCATAGAACTGTTAAAATGAAGGACAGCTTTTTGATGATGCTAGTTTTCATTTCTTATTGGAAGAAAGTCTTTCATGACTTGCTCATCTACTATCGAAGAGGAGAGACTGTGTCAGATTATGACAAATAAATACGAATTCGAAGCCAATTTCGTTTAGACTGACGATCAACATTGTACCAGGTTATGTATTTGATTTTTGTTCAACCACTGGAATATCAGAACAACTTTTGTTATCTTTATGATAATTTGAAATCAGAAAAAAAACGTGTTTGGTATCTGATCTTATGAAGACAATACTATTTAATATAATTAATCATTGATTTGAAAGAACAGAAAAGTATAAGATCACAAATACGGTTATATGTGAACTTAATAACTTTGTGTATTGAATGGTTTAATGTGAACTAAACACTTTTTCTTTACTGAGAAATAGATGGGACAACTTGTCACTTACGATGGTCAATGGGTTAATCGACTGAAAAATGATTATCGGTTGTATAATTCATCGTTTCCAAATTTTGAATATAAAATAGGATAAATCCATGGGCATCCGATCACTTTTTTGGGAGAAGTCATTTTTATTGAACTTTTTGTGCTTCTCCATAAAATACTGAAGGTTCAGATCGTTCTTTAGGGATATTTAAGGAAGGAGAAATTTTGCTAGATTATCAGAAGGTTTAAAAGTCATATTTTGGCCAAAGATAGAAGTACATTAGACTAACACAACTTTCACAGGGTTCTTATTTTCAATGTATTATGACTGAGATATGAAATTTTTAATTTCTTTGAATATTTCCAAAAAACGATCTGAATCGTCAGTATTTTCTGGTGAAGTCATAATTCAATGTTGGCAACACCTATTTTTCATCCACTACTTGTCTAATCACCATAAAACATTCAATAAAAAACACTTGTCTAAAAGTGGTTTATTACTCATGGATTTATCCAATACATAAATTGTTATCAGAATAATATTTGTGACTTCAACGAAGTTCGCGGTTAATTATTAGCAAGAAAAATATGGAAGTAATCATTAAGAAACAATATTCTACTATAAAATTATTTGTAGAAGCTCTTGAAATATTTTAGATTTACATTCAAAAAGACATATTTTCTTTATAAGATAGAGAAATAGAAACATTATTGTCATGATATTAATAACAACAAATTTTATAGTTTTATTTATTTTAAAAGAATACTGTGCAAATATCACGATTAGATAAAAATCTATTAAAACAATTATTTAAGTAACAAGTTATTCGAAAATAACCTTCATCAAATTAATTTTTTTTATCTATATGTAATTAAATAATCAGCATAAGCACCGGCATCATGATATACAACAAAGATATGTGTTCCATCTGTAGTTGTATCATAACCATGTGGTGGAACTTTCATTTGTGAATTACCTGGACAAGTTCTACCAATAAGTACACGTGCCAAAAACATAGTACGCTCTCCTGATCCGTTCACTTTTGCATATGAATGACTATAACTTGCATGTGAATGAAAATATACACCACAACCATATACAATACCTATAGAATATATAATTTGGTATAAGATTATTTTTTTATAAAATTAATTTCATACCATTGACACCAGCAAATGATCGATTGAAACATTCTTGAATAATTTGATTAGCTGATGTACCAAGACATCCATGAAAGAGTAATCGTTCATCTGAGTTTCCATAACGCTGTTTATATTCATCACGATGAGCAATATACTAAAAACAAAAATTTATAAAACTATTAAATATCTCAATCTATAATCAAACCAACTTGTTATCGTAATTATCATTTAGAAAAATTTGGAATTTTTCAGTAATTTGAATCAAAATATGGTATAAATCGTAGCACATATGCGATACTTATATATAATAGTTATAAAAAGCAGTAGAATACATTTTATTAATAATCTGAGAATTAACTTTAATTGAACTGCTTTATGTTAAAGATAAAGATACGTCTAAAGAGATTCTTTATTAAGTACCACTATTGATCTCAACAAAACAATTTTACTTTTTCATAGATAGGAAAATGAAGATTTATATTCACAAATTCATTTGATTGATCACATCTATAGTACTTAAAAAAGGACATGTCTAGACATATCTTTAGGGATATAAACCTTGAACATGTATCTATCATTGATAAAAAAAATCAGCTCATTAATTCGTACTATATACGAGATATTCAATTTTTCTTCTTAGTAAAGTGACTTTTATGCCATCTTGTATATGGATAATATTCGACAAATAATCACTAGCAATCTATTCTTCTCTGAAATACATGAATTTTATTAAAAATTTAGTACCTGTTTATACCATCGTTCATTTTGAATACGTTCTATTTTAATAATTTGGGTATATTGACCATTCATAGTAGTATTAAATTGTTTTAATACATTTTTATATTCTTCTGAAGAAGATTGTAATGTTACACGTTTACAATTTTGATCTGAAGGTTCCCAAGTCTAAAATTTATAACTAATTTAGGAAAAAAAAGAAATATTTATTTATCAATTTACATCTGGTAATAATGAATTAACAACTTTTCGTTGAATTTTTCGTATATCAGTTCCATGATGTTCTTCCATTGAAGAAAAAATTATTCGACATCTTTCTTGTTTATCACTAAGAAAATCTACCTTAAATAAAAAATAAAATATTTTATTTTTTTTTTTTATTAATAATTTATTTTTATATAAATACATGTGGAAGCTTTTTTAAACAAGCATCTTCAATAATTCCATTAAGTTTAAATGAATATTGCTCCCAATTATTTGAATCTGGTATAACTTCAACTGACCAAATAACATCACGTGATACAGCACTATTACGTGCTTGTTTAAATGTTTCAGTTGTTAATTCATAAAATAATTTTTCCATTTCATCTACCTATATAAAAAAAAAAGTTTATTATATAATAAATAAATAAATTCAAATTACTGCATCTTTTGGTCCAGTTAATTCAATTGTACATGTATCAAAATCAAGTTTAGGTATAACATGTTGTTTTAAACAATCATTATAATATTCATTAATTGTATTTTGCGACCAATCGATCATATCATGTTTATTAGTTAATTTTCTAGTATATAATAATTTACTAGATAAATCTAATATGTCTTGTTTACATAAAATTAAATGATTCATATTTGAACTAATCAAAGTTATTTCAATAACTATATAGATAAAAGAAAATATTTAGATATCTTATTCTTCTATAGAAAGTTTAGAGAAAAAAAAAAGAAATGTTGTTAGTTGAAAACTTCATGAATGGATGAGACAGATTTAAACGTTATACATCTCATCTTAATTACTTATTATATTGTATTAGAAAACATAGTATTCTACAATTTACATAAGATCGCTTGTTGTATATATAAAATAAAAATGAAATTTCTTATTGTACAGAAAGAAGATAATAATTTTGAGGTGGAAAAATTTGATCGTATGAAATTTTATTATTATGATACCGGTTGAATACTAATAAAATATTCGTTTTCTCTATTATGTTATATAAAAAGGAAATAAGGTATCTGAGCTACTCATACTCTACTTTTTTCATCATATGGAATTTTTAGTTGTTTAGAAATTTTTTTTATTGGATGTGTTGTCTTTGGTAGAGTTGTTGGAGATGTTTTGATACTATTAAGATATTCAACAAATTCATCATATACATTTTGTTGTGCTGATAAAAGTATAAATGATACATCTAATTTCGAATTATTATTTGACAATTGTACTTGTGTTTCATCAATCATATATTTAGCAATAAGAGATGGATTGAAACCTAATTGACCACAACCAATACTTGGAAATGCTGCAAAAATATATATAAAAAAAAAACGTTTATGAATAAAGTTAAATTCTATTTTGAAAAACTAACCAAGAGTTTTATATCCATTTTTAAATGCATATACAATTGCTGTTGTGACAAATTTAGAAAGAGATGGTTTTAAAGAAGATACATTTGATGGATCTGCTATCCATGGAAGGAAAAGAATTTTTTTACATGGTAATGTACCATTGGTAGTTGCACATGGTTGTTGAATACTTGATTGTAATGCATCATATTCAAGTTGAACTTGAGGTCCAGCTATATGAATGATTTTTTTTCGTAGAATTTCTGATGTAGAACAAACAACAATAGCATCGACCTATATAAAAATAAGAATAACCGTAATTAGATGTATACATAGTTTAGAAAAAAAATATTCTCTTTAAATTATAAAAGATCTATGAAATAAGTTTTTCGTAAGTGAATTTATGGCTCAGAAAATGTTAACTATCGATTTCAAATGTTTACTTGTCTCAATTCGAAATGATACATAGTTGTTGAGAACGACTAATTAATTTGAACCGTGACTTATATAATGGACTATTTGTACAAAAGTTCAGTCAGTTGACTTACTGCTTGTTTTGTTAAATCACCAATTGCAATCGTAATTGTTGAATTACCAATATTAATACTTGTTGAATTAGTTACACTAACATTTTCACGTTGTTGAACTAAATCTTCGGGATCATTTATATGAGCTTTTGGTATTGAAATATCAATACGTTGTGTTCGAATTTTTTTTTCTAGATGACATTTTGATTTAACAATAGACATAAGACATTCAGGATTTTGATTAATAAGTATTTCAAAAGCACTACTATTAATTTCAAATGTAATTTCATCAATTTTTGTTAATGCTTCAAGATTGTCTTTAATGTTTGTATGCATATTAGATGGTGCAAGAAAATCACCATTTTGTCGAAGACGAATTAAACTTAAATCACATCCATCAACTTTATATTTTTTTTCAAGTTCATTGAGATCATCTTTAGCAACATGTATTAGATAATCAAGCTAATAATAATAAAAAAAAACGAATGATATAATTAAATAAAAATTTATAAATAATTTTACCTGTTTTTTTGAAAGAGTAATTTTACATGATTGTGGAACATGTTGATTTTTAATTTTTTCAAATTCTTGACGAAATTCTTTAACTAATTTAGTTAAACCAAATAAATATAATGCATTTGTATCATTATAAAAACAAATATCTTTTTTATAATCATCTCGTTTACGAATTAATTCTTGTAAATTTGTCCATTCATTTGTAAATTTTGAAGATATTGATTGTTGATTATAAATTATTGTAGCTAAACTAAATTGATTATTAATTAAATCTTCAATTTTTTGTTCATCAATACCAAATTGAGGATTTGTTATATCAAAATAATTAACATAAACATTTGTTGATGAAATTTTTTGACATGTACATATCATATTATTCAATATAAAATGATATTGAATTACTTGTGTTGCTTCTTCAATCTTTGTCCAATTACCATCTTCAACAAAAAAAATAATTTTTTTATATTCAAAACAAGAAATTTAAATATTACCATTTTTATCATCAAATTTTCGTGTACGTAATGATGAAAATAAACTTATTAAATCATTAACAGCACTTTCAACATCATTTGGTAAACCAATTAATTTAATAATAATAGAGGATTTTTCTTTTTTAGTATTATCGTTAATTATATTTCGTTCAATAATTATTTTAACATTTAATGTTTCTTTTAGATGTTGTTGTAAATGATCTTCAAATGTATTTATTGAAAACATACTTATTTGTTCTGGTATTGTTACAGCATAAATAGAAGTAGAAAAGTTTGGAGATATAGTCGAACGATTAGTAGATCTAAATTCAAAGACATAGAAATTTCTTATTTAGATTAAAATTATATTGAAAACGTACTGTTCGATTGTTTGTTGTGGTAAACGAGAAGTTGGTGATGATCTATGAATGTAAATATTAAATAGAGAATTGTTATACAATAGACTATTTCGATTTATATGAGATCTTAGTTAAGCTTCAAAATTTGAATATGATTCGATCCTTTATATAATTTACCTGTTATTCATTTGATAATTTGTTTGATTAGGTTGATAACGTTGATTTATTCTTGGATATAGTTTACTCTTTAATTCATACATATCATGTGGTTTTGCTGCTACTATATAATCATTTCTATGAACACGGCTAAATGCAATACTAGTTGAATTAGATCGAAGAATATCAATATGATATCGTTTTAGGTCACGAAATGTTTGATATTTTAATTTTTGCATATAATTATTTGTTTTATTAGCAAGAATTGCTTCATTAGTTGGACAACGTGGTAATCGTGGGAAATTACCTGTATAGGTTATCTCATTACCATTGATATTAATTTCACCACCAAGTACATGATCTAAATATGAATATATTATTTAAACAAAAAAAAATTATCAATAATTACGAATATAATCTTTATATTCTTCTTTAAATCCTGGATGATTAGCCACCATAGCCCATTCAGATCGAAGTGTAATTGTACTGGTAGTAACATTAGGTTTATCAATGGATGGTGGATTGATATTAAATGGAATGTTTTGTACTGAATTAGTATAACTTTCATCATCATTTTCATCATTTACATTATTAATAATTGGAGTAACCGTAATGTGATATTTTGCCTTTACTTTTTCTACCGTTAACATCCATTGTTTAAGAGCTAAAATAAAAGAAATGTATAAAAATAATAGAGAAAAAAAAACCATTATTTTGTTAATGTCCGGATGTTAAAAACTAGTAATTTTGGTTATATATCCAATTTTAACTGATGTCTTTTAAATGAAACGCGATGACTGTTCCTATACATATTATTATTCAACTATTTATTTTTCAAATGAGGAACGACTGTCCAAAGTTTCTAGAAATCATGTGGACATTCAAAAATTACTTTTGTTGTAAAATAATCATAAATTTCTGTATTAATATCAGATATATACATGAATAGACACATGCTGAAACTTCGAAGACTAACTTTGTAAATGCCTTGATTGCGTTTTTTTTCGAATTAGTAATTAGTATAGAACAGAAGATGAATGAATCATCTTTCAATTATAAGACTTGATTGATTAAATTAGATGAAAATATAACAGCATTAATAATAAAAAAAGTATATATTAATGTTATTGAGATCAAAGGTGAACGAACTACCGGGGTCAATCCGGGGGATAGGTCGAGCTTGAATAGAAATATGCGAGCTTCGGGCGGGGTAAGGATGGATATACACAGGATCAGGTGAGTATAAAAATTTTTTGGAGCACGATTAAGGACCATATAGTGATTAGTTGATTATTGTCAGTTTATTAGCTTCAAACTTACTTGTTCTTTTATTCTTGTATTATCGTTTCTCATAATAAACTTCGACTATTGATTTGTATAAACAAGTGAAAAAGTAAACTAAAATTTGTTTGATATTAAAAATTAATATTGGAATTAACTGTTTTTTTATCAACAACAGTGATAGAAGTTCTTGACTTATTGTCTGACGCATAGTTTATCAAATGTTTCTATACCCCTTGATTAATGTTTATCGGGTAATATTAAGATGTGTTTGAAATAAAAACCCGAAGATATTTGTTAAGAATAGTAAAATCGATTATATGGAACCTAGTGACATGACTTAGATAAGGCATGGTTGGGCAGCGTCCAACCACTGGAACTCTTTGTTTCATCAGTGATCATGTAAAAAAATAATTATTAAAAGCAAAAAATCACGAGACAGTTACATCCCCTCTTGTTTTGTTTCTTCAGTTTAGATTACATTGATTGGACAAAGTGCTAATCATAACTTATCTTCCAAAATAGAGGGATACTTCGACTTGCAGTAATGGGTAATAGATTATCATTTCACAAATGATTTGTTTCCTTACCACATAGAACAGATAAACATATATAGAGCAGAAAAGTAAAGAGTGAAAATTTAGAGTCAGAAAAAAAGAAAGATTCTCTCAAATAAAATTTCAAAAATTGCCACGGAAATATCCAACCAACTGTTATTGTCTGGTTACGCTATTAACGAAGCCATCTCGGTTATGGAAACGATTTGCTCTCAGTACAGTAAAAGTTGAAAATAACGTCAATTTTATTATTTAATGATGAATAAAAATTTTTTGCGGGTTTTATCGTCATAAAATCGACGGGTCGAGTGGGATGAAAAATGCTTTGAAAATTCTTCTACGAGAATCAGTGGAACGGGTTAGCACACGTCGCAAGGCGTTCCCGCGTCTTCTCAAAATTTAGTACTCCACACACCCTGTTTGATAGTACTACAATGTGCTTTATCATCAAATCTTGGTTACTGAAACAGAACATCGTGGATAAATGGAATCTATAACAAAAACCTTTTTTCAAGAGTGAAAATGTGAGGTTTTTTTCGCAAGTTTCGTAATCTATCAATAACTTGTGAATGCAAATAAATACCGAGAAGTTGCTTTTTCTATTACATAGAGGAAGTTTTGATGCACGTATCTATATAACAATTCTAATACTAATGAAATTACTCAGGTAATAGGCCTGGTAAGATTTTGAACTAACAATTCTAATCTCAAAGCAAGATTTCACATTGGTCTATAACTCTTAACATAAACTTTTAATAATCTTTTATCTTACCATCAGCATTAATAAATTCGACTTCAACACAATTTTCATCTGTTATTTGAAAAGTAAAAATATTTTTTTGAACAGATCTTATCATAATTTCAATATCATCATAATTCATTGTTTTATTTTCATCAATATAACTAATCATAACTGTATCACATTCATATATTTGCATTACTGATACATTTCTATTTTGTAATTGTGGTTTTGTTTCATATTGTTGTTGAATTTTATTAAATTCTATTAAAATATTTAGTAAAAAAAAACAAATTCTCAATATATAATTATTAATAGAAATTATTTTCATACCAATATTATCATTACATTGAACAAGAAAAGTTTGTTCATCTTTTGTTGAAAGATCAATAATTGTAAATAAAGCATTTGTTCCAACAAGTAAAGCAATATATAATTTAATTCGACCTTCATTTATTTTATCTTGTTTATCATTATTCAAGATTTTTAATATAAAACTTCTTTGATCAATTATTCGATTATTAGTACATTTAAATTTAATATCAATATTATCATGATTTAAAATTGGTAAATTAATTATTTTTTCAATATCTAATAAAAATAAAACAAAACAAAGTAATAAGTTCTTTTTTTCTTTTAAATAAATTTCATACCATTCATTTGTTCTAATTGTATAGTTACACGACGAAAATATTCATTTTCAGTTTCATTTAATATTTTTTCAATTTTAATATTGTTTACATTTAAAATCATTTCAATTATTTCCATATCAATTTGCTTTGCAAAATTTATTGATGGAAAACTTATATCAATTTGTTTATTTTTACTATCATTTTTTAATAATTCTTGTTTATTAATAATTACATTATTATTATTACTATTTGAATAAGATTTTGAATAATTAAAATTTTTTTTTAATCGAATTAATTTAACAAGTAATTGTGGATCTATATTTTGACAATTAAATTGTTCAACAATTTTTCGATTTTCACCATGAGTAAAATTATGTGGATAACGACAATTTTCAATTGTACAATGATCAAATTCTCGACATAAATGAAGTTTATTACATGTCTTTACTATATTATGACAATGACCAATAAGAAATGCTTCACATATTTCAATCTATATAGATAAAAATATTTAATAAAGTATAAGAAAAAAAAAATGTTTTATTACTTGTGGATCAACATGAATTGTCATTGTTTTATCTTTATTGAATGATATTTGAAACAATGATGGACTAAGTGATCGAATATATTCACGAATTTCATCATTATAACATTGAATACCTTGTGCAACAAGTGAAAATTTAATATCAGAATCTTTTAAAATAAGAATTTGTTTATCAAGAAAAACCGAAATAATTTTGTCAGATAAATCAGACATTATTTAATAATAGCATCTAAATTTATATTTAAATAGAATTTTTTTTCATACATAAATAACGAAATAATATTCGGGAAAAAATAAGAAAAAAACCCAGAGAATGATAAAAAAAATATTACACGTGTGATTTAACAACTAATAGAAAGAAAAGAAAAACAAAGTCCATTTAACTTTTAATCAATGACATTTATGTATGACGTCTAAGTTGCTCATTTAGTTTTGTCTTACGTTTGTTTTTCTTAATAGAAAATTGAATTTTATGATATTTTTTTTATAAAATTATTTGGATTTATTCACAATAATCTTTTCTTTTTATTAAACACAAAAAACAAAATCAAAAGAACAGTAACAAAAAAATAGAGATGTTTTAGCTCATTTTTCTAATGGTGTATAATTTAATAATTTTTCAATAAGATCAACATGTGATAAAAGCATACGACGACAACAATATCGTTTGAGACCAAGTACATCAAGTGCATCACCTTCTGTATATTCACATCGTAATAATTCAATATATGCTTCCCATTTATTACCAATCACTTTACCACAGGTAAAACAACGAATTGGTATAATCATTCTTCTTTAGTTTTCTTCTTGTTCAAGATTTCAAAAAGCAGTTACTTTATCTAAATGAATTACGTTTTAAATAAGCAATACAAAATGGTATTCTATATTATATAGCAACTTTCATTGCATTCACCAATAGACAGAGAGCGCTACAGTACATGCTTTTTCAATTTTTTTTTGACTATGAAGAACATAACAATTAAAATAGCTATAACAGCTAAAAACAGACTGAGCTTTCCAAAACATTTATTTAAGTAGAAATTATAGAAGATATAAAAGGAACAGTTTCATTAATATCTGATAAGTCTTCATTACAAATAACCAGTTCTGGAATCTGTAGACCATTTAATTTAATTTGATTCCCTAATAATCGAAGATGTTGAGCTTCAGCTACACCTGTTTGTTCAACAAGTGAACTAAACTGTGAGTTTCTATCTGAAAGTAATGCTTGAGGAGTATCAAATTCTAATACACTTCCATTACCAAGTACCTTCAATCAAAAATTAATTCATTTCACATAATCTATACAATATCAAATATTCATACCATAATTCGATCACTATCAATGATTGTACGTAAACGATGAGCTATTGTCAATACTGTACATTCTTTGAACTTTTCTCTAATTGCTCTTTGAATTAATTCATCAGTTCTAAATAATATTCATATTCAGATTTTTAATTCTATAATCTCATTTTTTACATACGCATTATCAACATTTGCAGTTGCTTCATCAATTACAAGGATTTTACTCTTTTTCAATATAGCTCTTGCTAAACATACTAATTGTTTTTGACCAACACTTAAATTTGAACCACTTTCACTCACTAATGAGTGAAGACCATTCGACATCACATCACTCACTAATTTCTTTAGTTGAACCTACAATGATTCGTATCTTAATGAATTATTCAAAATAATATTTATATTTCCTAACTTGTTCAAGTGCGTTCCATATTTCAGCATCAGAATAATGACCAAATTGATCAAGATTATTTCTAATTGTTCCAGTGAAAAGAACAGGATCTTGTGGAATAATTGAAATGCGATGTCTAAGATCATCTAATCCAATAGTTGATATATCAATATTATCAATATGAATTTGTCCATCAACAAGTGTACCCATTCGAAAAAGTGTTTGAATTAATGAACTTTTACCAGCACCTGTTCTTCCAACAATACCTATTTTTTCAGTAGATTGAATAGTTAATGAAATATGATTTAGAGCAAGTGGTGCATTTGAATCTTTTGAATGAGACATGCAAACATTATTAAAAATAATTTGGCCATGTGATGGCCAATTTGAAGGTGGTCGATATTTTGATGGAAGTTGTGCAGGTGGTTCTTGATCGAGTGTACAATATTCAAGTATTCTTTCAACTGATGTCATTTGTGTTTCAACTTCAACAGATTGTCTAAAATAAATAACATGTATTTGAAGGAGATACAGTTGTTGAAATGTTTTATGTGAAACAAACCTGATAGTCCACTGTAGAAGCTGGAGAAGATTGAGACTATATGAGAATGTTAAAGCTATGTCTGCAGCGGAAAACTGTTGTCCATTAATACGCACAATCAAAGCCATTGAAGTCACAATAACAATGAAGAATATTGCAATACAGTCAAAGCGAAAACCTGCCCATCTATTAACTACCATAAATAGATAATGGGTACCAGTATTATCATCAAGATGAGGGAAAAATTCAGATAAACAGATGTTTTCTGCATGATAAGATCGAATGACTTTGAGACCATGGATAGTTGAAGTTAAATATGAATAAATAGGACTTCTTGATGTTCCTTCAAGTCTCTTGAGATCTCTTGAACATCGGGCATATCGATGTCTGATAAATAACATGCCAATTAGTCCTATTGGTGCCGATATGATTGACCATGGATTCAACCAACTGACAAGAGCAATCACGCCAAGTACTTGTAACAAACACTGGGCAGATACACAAAAAATACACATTGATATAAGATGTCATTCATACGTCTGGATCAGTTATGACGATATCTTTTAACCATTCTACTGTCTTCTCTGACGCCCAATTTACAGAAATTTTTTTATTAAGAGAATGTTTACTCAAAAATTCTCTTTTTGTTTCAAGCGATTGACGTCTCTTTCATATATGTCATTTCGTCGTCTCTGATGTCTGACAGAATTCTAATAAGTTCTCTAACCAAAGATTTTCTTTTCATGTTCTTAACAGGTACAGACTCCTAGATACAGCTGTATTATATGACTGATAAACTTAAAGTGTTCAAGAAACTCATGCATATGAAAACAGACTTACGCTATGCCACTGATTAATAATAGAAAACGTTGTTCTGAATTGAACTTTTATCTCGGAGAAGAAAGTTTGGCCAGGAAAGTGGTTCACACGTACATTCGCACTATTATATATATCAAAGTTTTGTCTCGTGTCTATAACATGTGCATACCTTCAAAAAATATATATGTCATATGATTCTATTCCTTAAAACGCTAAAAACCTTCATGCACATAAAAGAAAGTTCCTTTGGATTGTTATTTTGCGAAGAAAAACATTAAATAACAATAAAAAAAAAGAATTCAATTAATGTTTGTACATCTAGAAACGCCTAATCCTTTTTCTGTCTGAAAATGTTTGTTTTTTGTTGATCTTTTGCTCTCCATTGCTTTTGAATATTTTCTATGAACGAATGCTAACATATTCAATAATTACTTTAAGAAAGTCACAAAGAGTTGTTGGAAGATTATCATCGATAATAGCTATATCTTTGGTAAAACGATTCAGAATACGACCTTCATTAAAATAATAATACATCTTTTATCATAATATCATTAATACAACTCACCAACAGGATTCAAATCAAAGAATGAAATAGGACATCGAATCACTCGTTGAAACATTCTAATCAAAACAATAGAGAAAGACAAAATTCCATACTGATTACAATTACTTATTATGAAGTACTCGTCCACTATTCAAACATATTAATCTTATGATGACATCTCGAAGAAAAGTAAGCATAAATAAAACTAATGCAATCCCTATACGAAAAAAAATCAAAGAATAAGATAACAAAACAATATATTTCACATTGACTAACCACAATAATAGTAGAAACGGCTAGTTCGATAATCATTCCATTCAGTTTCATTCATTGAACGTACCATATTGATCTTTTGGTCTTTTATATTTGTACAATTATTTAGGGGTCGATATCGATGATTTTCATCATCACTCCATTTTGCTAACCACCAATTATAGAAAATAGATGTTGTTTCACAAAAGCCATATATTAATATTAAAATAAGAACAACAAAAATGTGTCCAACACCTGATTTTAAATATGAAGTATAAACTTGCCATTTTACTGATCCTTCTTTCTTAGTTTCCAAATCCTGAGAATCCAATGATAATCTATCTTCATCTTTTTTCTCTGACAAAGTTCGACTTAGAGAAGAACGTCTGTAATCAGCGCTTATAGAACGTTCAAGTTGTTCTTGCTCATGTTGATGAATATTTACAAGTAAACGATTAAATGATGGCAATGCAATTAACTCTTCATAAGTGCCAGTTTGAATCATTTCACCCTATAATATACAAATAATATATTATCAATACATTAACTCCATTTCTAAATATACATTTTCTAATACAATAATCTTAGTTGCATCTTGTAAAAATTGAATTTGATGAGTTACTAAAATACAAATCTTATCACGAAGATAACTTTTGATTGATCTAGAAGAAAAAAAATCTGTTTTTTTTTCTTATTTTGTCTACTATACTTTATATACTTTTCGAAAAGATGTTTTGAAACTTTAACATCAACAGCAGAAAGTGGATCATCTAATAAATAAATATCAGCATCACGATATAATGCTCTTGCCATATTTAATCGCGCTTTTTGACCCTAAATAAAATAAATAACTAATTATTATTTAAATAAAAACACTTCTTACTCCAGATAACATCACACCTTGATCACCAACCATAGTATTTACTCCATCTGATAATTGAATAATATCCTATTCATTAGATATAATCAATAAACAAAATTATTCATATGATATCTATCATAAACATACTGATTCAAGTGCAGCTGCATGAATAACACGTCGAAATAATTGAGCATCATAATCTTTACCAAAAAGAACATTCTTTTTCACAGTTGATGAAAAAATCCCTTTGATAAAAATAAATATTTTATCTAGTCTTTAACATAAATAAACATACAAGGTTCTTGTGGTACATAACAAAATGAACCGCGAAGTCGAACTTTACCATCAAAAAAGGATATTTCACCTGTTAAACTTTGTAATAAAGAACTCTATATATATTACACATACATTACAAGATATTTTCTACAAATAAATTGACATACTTTTCCAGATCCCACTGGTCCAATAATACAAATTAAATCACCTGGATGAGCATCAAATAAAATATTCTTCAGAGAAAATAATCCATTCTATTTCAGTATGAAAATAGAAAATAAATAAAATGATAAGAAAACAATGTTTACTTGTTCCCATTGTGCTCGATATAAATTACATTCAACTCCGGGAACTTTCTTTATTGATATTTGATTTTGATTCTTTTCTTCAACATTTATTTCTGATGTTGACAAATGCTCATTAACTTCATGGTCATCTGTAATAGTCAATAATCGCTTATCTCTTTCAGATTCATCCAACAAAAGAAATTCCTAGAGAAAAATGTCTTGTATTTTAAAGAGAATATCTGAAACAAATGTGAAAACAGACTTCAATTCTTTTCACAGCTGTCAAATAATTTACAGAACTCTGTATAGCGATGCCAAAATCCAAAAGAGATACTTCTAAATAACCAAGTATACATGATGCAAGAGCAAAGAATTTTGTATCAAAATGTATATGAAGTGACCACATTGTTCCATATAATAAAAGAAATGTCATACAAACATATGTATGAGAAAAAACTAATTGAATACAAACAGGAATCAAACGAAAAACATATCGAATAATTTCGTGGCTAACAAAATAGAATTTTTTAATTAAATATGTTCTTAACAAAGAAAACTTACCTCCTTATAAGACGAATTTTTCTCTCAAATGCTAATTCCCAACAATACATTTTTACAATACGCATTGATTTAATTATTTCAGACATTATTTTTATTCGTTGATCTGTTACATCTAAGATTTTAGTTCTAAATTTCAATCAGTCAGAGCATATACTTTTAATTTAATGAAAATACTACCGAAAATAAACTAAAAGGCGGCCAATAAGAAAGGCAAGTAAAACAATTGCCAATGTGTAACCAACAGCAATAAATGAAATGTATTTAATATAATACCAGAAAAATACAACCATAGCAATAGTTTCCAGAGGAGATACCTTTAAAAGATTCAAGACATGCAAACATAGGGGAATCAGAACGATGAGCACAGGGAATATTCAGCACAGAGATATTTGAACACGTCAATATTTATGTTATAAAAACTAAGTTCTGTACACTAACAAGACTGTATATGGTATTTGCTGAAATCCTATGAAAAATAAAAAATGTTTTCTAACTGTGTTTATTCACTGTATTAGTAAAAGAAATGAGCTTATATTTATATAGGTTGAATAAGAGAGATAGAAGTAGAACAGAAAAAAAATCTGAGAACTGTTCATAGATTAAAGAATGTTCTCTAACAAACACAAATTAATGTAACTGTAAGTTAGATTATGAATAAAGTTTGACAAAAGCACACAATTGATGTAACTTAGCGTTATTATTTATCTGACTCTATATAATAATTAGTTCAATTGTGCATATATAATGGAACAATATCTTCTCACAGTATTATAATTCGCTGAGGAAGCAATAATAACATTTCATAGCATGAATCTAAAGTTACATATCGATTACAATCGACCAAGTGCAGAAAGAGCGTATTCGAGTGTCAAATGCACTATTGCTAATATTATTTACACATCTGTCTCGCAATAATCTTTTTCAAGTGTACGGTACTTAGTTTCTATAATATAACTATCAACGTGCTCATATATTCCTGTGCTTATCATTTTTGTGCTCATCGTTCATCAATCCCAAACATAGCAAATAAAAATTTAGTACCAATATGAAATCAAAGCAGGTGAGAGCCACTTCAACTTGACTAGCATCGTTAGAGAATATGTTGGTAACTTTGCCTGAGCTAAATGTATTCAAAGAATGACTTGATAAACGAAGAATCTAGATAAATATGCTACAAATAATAGTGAAAAAATTTATTTTTACTTTACGATAGATTAAACCATGATAGGCAACACGCATTTGCATAGCATATGTACTTACACTAAAATAGTGCTAACAAATACAACTAGATATTAGAATAAAAGTAAAACTTATAATTACGTGATGAAAAAAAAACGTAGTCCATAGAATAGTTAAAATGTTAAGAAAAGCCAAAAAACATGCGAATTGAATGGACATGGTGGAGCATGGCTCGAAAAATTCCATTAAAGATACGATTAATAATGGTTGAATAAGAGCTCCTAATCTCTTTAGATGTTATATTAAATAACATAATAACTGAAGAATTTTTTTAAAATATACTTACATGAAGAATCATTAGACAAGCAAAGTAGAGTGGTTTCCATTGCATTGTATGAATTGTAGCACGAAATAAACTTGCCTTATTTGAATGATGATTTAATTCATTAAACCAATTATTTTCTAAATTGTTAGTAAGTGTTATTGATTGATATTGAGGAAGAACATCATATAAATCAGTGAGGTTAAGTGTTTTCTGTTTATGAGCTTTATCAAGTAATTTGGATACCCAACTAAAATTAGTTTTATCACATAAATTAGATTAAGTATGAAATATAAATGTTCACCTATGAAATAGTCGTGACCATGTGTTTGCATGTAAATATGGACTTGGTTTAGATTGTTGTGATGTCATTTAAAATTATTTTTTGTTTCTCTAGAAAGAATAACGTCTTTCAATTAATATCAATAAGTTTGTCATATATTTAGAGCGCACAGTCTTGCTAAATGCTAAAATTCATTTTTTATCCATCAGTTTCATTAGTACTTTAGAAAAATGTTATTTTTTAAAATCAGTTATAATACTCGTATGATGCTAATGATCTATCAAAGATAATTGGTCTATATTTTATTTAAAATCAAAATAATCAAGTGTTTTCATAACATCTGCCCGTAAATACTAAAAGAATTCTTTTAAGAAACCTGATTATTCTGATTTGAAATAAAATATAGATCTTTTATCCTAGATAGATCAAGAGCATTATATGAATACTATAAATGGTAAAAAGAATAGTGTTTTTCTGATATATTTTTCAAACACAGATGCTTTAAAAGGTCTTATATAACTTAAGATTTACTCTATGATGAAATTTTCAACAAGACAGAACTCTAAAAACGATGTTTTTTCAAAACCGGTATCGTAAAGACGTGTTTATATTTGAAACAGAAATATCTTTTCTGCGATAGTCTCAATTTTATGTAGAAAAATTTATGTTATTCAGAATAAGTTTCGAATTCCAGTCTTTGATACAAACGAGCGTCTTTTGTGTGTGTATCTATACTCTGTCACATATCTCGTGAAAAGCTATCTTACTCTTTTAAAATACTTGAAAATATTTAAAAAAATCTTGTTCGGAGAGTTTTCACACTGAAGATTGATGTTTAAAATATACTATAGCTTTCAAGAATACTATAGGAATGGGTAATATATATAAATAGAAACATATGGTGGTTAAGATAGATGGAGTACTTAAAGTAGCGCAACACATATATGCTTCATAAAAAGTAGTTCTAAGAACGTTCTAAGTTCAGTAATATATGCGTTTTGGTTTTGCGAGATAATATGTTAAAGAATTCACTTAGAAATGATTTCCCGCTTAAAGTAGATCATTTTAGCTGAAAATTTCAGAGATGAGTGGTTCTGCAGAGATACGCCTCCAATAAAAATTCCAGCTCGATCAGCCATACTAGATCGGAGTTTCAACTGAATCACAAATGATTTTCGACCATCTGGAGGGTCGATATATAACTTCATCATCACATGAAGTATCAAGCTCAGGCTGATCGCAAATTAAAGTTAATGTCAGAATGCAACTTTTGTTCGAATAGATTTTCTAAATTCAATCTTTTTCATTCATATCAACTGAGCCGAAACCTTTATATTTCGTGTTTTACTAAGAAAAAGTACACCATTCGAAAGAGCATGGAACACTGAATCCAAGGATGTAGTTTTCACGACGAGATATTCCCAAGTTCCTAGCAAAAATTTTTAAAAGGACATCTCAATAAGATCTATTATAGATATTCGTCGTCAGCTATTTTTTTTCTTCCTGCACATATATATATATATATATATATTCATGTATACATGAATATATATGTGCAGGAAGAAAAAAATGGCGGACGACGAATCTCTATCATAGAGCTTATTGAGATATGCTTTTAAAATTTATTGCTGCAGACTTGGGAATATCTCTCCGTGCAAACCAGATCTTTAGATTTATGTTTCATGCTCTTTCGAAGGATGTACTTTTTATTAGTAGAATACGAAATATAAAATTTCAACTCAGTTGATATGTTTTTATGACTGTTTTAGTGGAAGAGTTTAAAAATTAGCTTAAAAAAGGATGATCCAACGATAATAAGTTTTATTTTTCTCATCGCAGGGATCGATTTTAAAGAATTTGGTCGCACAAATGTTTACTCTCCTTGAGACCTTTGAAATTAAAGAAAAATATTGGATATAGCTGGAACCAAACAGAAGTTGTTTCACCTCTCCTGATTGAAAATTAAGTTTTGAGGAAAACGCTAAAGAAGTTTTCGAAATGGTTATTTTGCAATGAAATCTGAAAAAAACATATTAACATAGTATATTTTCAATATATTTCAATAGATTATTTTAAAAGCACGTAAGGGATGAATAAACTAACGCCATCTATCATACTTAATATAAAAATGTTATATAGAATAATAAGCAGTTTTTTGAAAACTGAAAAACCATAAAAATTTCTCGGAAAACAAGGTAGTACGATAGAAAATTTTTTCTATAAGTCTATTGCAACTTACTCATTTTTCAAAAAACTCATATATTCTAAAAGAGGAAATTTTGGTGCATTTTTCTATACTGAAAAAAGGATTCGGATTTTTCTGTCTTATCTTTATATAATTGTTCTTTACAGATCGTAGAGCTCTTCACGCTACCTTTTGCACTGTATTTTGCTTTTTAAAATAAAAAATATCAAATAGTAAAAAGATGAGATAGGAAAAACGAAATGGTTCTTTTACCAAAAAACAATCCCGTTTTCGCAACATCGAAATTCGATCACTCAAAGTTTCGTTCATTTTTTAAACAGAAAGTACAACTATAAAATAAACGGTACTTTATAAACTCTAGAACTTTTCACGCTGCATCTTCTAGTATATTTTTTTTTCAATACAACATTTTATGTGATGAGAAAGCACAATGCAAAACTACCAGATCTATTATGATCTAAATACTACGAGCTAGTTTTCAGCAAAAATAATTCTTATCAAAATTCTTTTATCATAATATTAGTTTAATAGTGATCAAATAACATAGAACGATAGAGCGAAAGACGTTCTATCGATTAGTAGAAAAAAAAGAATTTTTTAAAAGCTATTTATAAGAAAAAAACAATCTCCGCTACTACTTCTGGATTGTTTTAAGTAGAATAATTTATAAAAGAGTTCCAACTTTACTGAAATTACTCGACTTAAGTTCAAAAACAACTTCATTGTTTCGTATATGAACAATCAAATAACTATAAAAATTTGAGCTTTTGCGCTCGAATCTTTTGAAATATGCTTTCAACTTTGATGTACATGATTAAAGCCAAGCTGATCATAATAGCTTAAAAATAAATTAACACAATAATAGATTAAAGTTGGTTACACTGATTCAAAGTCCGAAAAGGAATGGGAAATGATTATTTAACTCTAATCAATTTATAATCAAATTTTCGTGGTAAAGAAATCTCATTAGAACATTGCGTTTATACTGCCATTTCGACGCAATGGAACTATTTCAGTTTAAATCAATTCAGAATAATTCCATAGTTTCTATTGTATTATTAAAATGGCACAACAGTAATTGCACACTAATCTCATTTATACGAACAAAGTAATCGTTTCAAATCAATTTTTTATGATTATACACTGCATAAAAATCACAAAAAAATGAATTAAAAGCCTATTTTTACTCTATATTTTATTTACATGGAGTGTTCACATATTTGTCAACTATACTAGTACACTATCTAAATAATTATTTTCTTTTTCAAGGCTTTTATTACATACGTATTTTCAAACAATAAAACATGAAAGAAAGCGACATATATTTCTATGTCACTACTGATAGTCCAGGTGGCTAGTAAAAAAGTAAAATGACCAAAGTTTCATGTACGATAAGACGATAAACGTAAATATCCATGATAACAAAATGGTTCTCTTTTTTCTTTTTTTAAATATGAAAAGTTGTTGAATAGTTTTAGTATGAAATAACAAGACTTATGTAATGAAAAATGATTCATAAAGAACAAGCAAAATTTATTTTTTTCATTTGAAGATCTTAAGATGTTTCTAGGAAAGTTATTTTTAAAAAAGAATGATAAAGAATTCTCGTATCTCTATGAATTGTTCGTATGTTACTTAAAATACATTATGATTTCATATATAAAAAATGAAACGAAAACTGATAGGAAAATTAGTACTGATCTATTGTATAATAAAACTAATTCTATATTTAGAAAAGTAATTCACTCATGAACTGACTAAACGACTTTAAATTTCAAGAAGAAATATACAATGCATACTCAATTATATAGATTTATAATAGTGCACATCCATAGACTCATGAACAAATGCCGTCATTTGATATCAAAGTTGCTGTTTAATTTGAACTAATACTACTTAGTGAATGATTCTATAAACGTAGGATTTGTATGAATACTAATCAAATCTATCGTTTTCAATATTTCTCCTCACTTCACGATAAATTAAATCATTATAATCAACATGCATTTATAAACCTAACATTTAAACACGATAAACATACTAAAACTAGTAGATACCCGTGCAAACTGCACGAGGAAGACGTGATTCTAGTAATTTGATCTCTTGTATGGTATGGTATAATCGACAAAGAAATCGTCCCTATTCTACGTACTAAGAAAACCAATTATAAGCTGTTTTCGTTTCCAACCTCTACCATAAAAACACAAATTTCGTTTCACATCAATTGAATACTTTGACTCATACCGACATTCATATCCCTCATTACTCCTGATTTCATATGCAGGCTCCGAATCTTCATTCACATCAAGCTATTCCAAGATCTTCGACTTCACAAAATCTTTACCTCTTCAATATCTTGAGAGTGAGCATTGTTTAAATCTGTCTATCAGCGCATTATTTTTTGATCATCCATATGATATTTATAGACGCAAATCTTCAACTGGGAAAACAGATAGACACCTTCATCTAATACTATATGAGATTGCAGCCTATGAGAGGACGAATAACGCATCGATCCGTTGTATCTCCCTTAGCTCAATCTTGAAACGGGACTGAGCACAAAATTATACCAAAGTTACTGCTTCCTTCAGTAAAAACTTTCAAAACGAAAATGTTTGTTCTTCTTTGACGAAGTAAAAATGAAAAATACCATTCTTTTTGTTTAAATTCTGAGTTTTCATTCGAAATTTCGATCATCCTATTGAATGTCTTTCCAACCCTTCGGCCTAACAATCTAATGGTTTTCCATTGCATTTTTTACCTTTCTTCGTATATATTATTCCCTTACTGTAATCGAATTCATCTCCTTTATCATTACTTTTAATTGTTGTACTTTCAGTTTCATTCGTTTCTGTACGTAGTCATTACTGAAAATCCACATCCACATCTATTTTAACCTTAACTTCTCACAAATCTCAGCTCCATATCTAGCTCATACATAATCGTGCCAATCTGGGTTTTTCACCTGGCTGTACTATTGTATCAAAACCTCTCACCCTTATAGTAAAGGCTTTACATCCATAGCCATTTAGTCCTGTTTTGTAAAAAAAAAAGCTGTGAGGGTACTTTCTGTAAGATTCATATTTAATACACGACATAAATGTTCGCAACATAAAATATTCGTCTTTATTTAAAATACACACTTTCCTATACAAATCTTCAGAAAATACCAATCATAGTTATTACTTAATCAGCTACAACGGATAAGATGTGGTTTAGATTGGAGAAGGATTTTCTGAACCTCTTAAATAGACTTTTTAATCACCATTGACTAATCCCTTTTGGTGTGGTAACACCTTTCAATGCAATTTTTCTCTTTCTTTCAAAGCTCACCAATGTAGAGTCAGAAGTTGAGATCAATTAACATCATAAGTCAAAGTTCCCATCTATCTAACAGCTTTCAACTGTATTGCTTCTAACAGAAACTATGCGATAAGTTTCAATTTCATTGAGTCTATTTCTACTTTTGATCACACATGTTTGTTCCTTTTTGATCGGTTGTGCAGACATATGGTGCTGATGATCGTTTGAGACTTTTCTCCGAAAACATGTATAAGTAAATCATATATAAATTGAGTTTTTCTGCAAAAAGTCTGCTTCTTAGTGGAAACTACTACTCGCCTCGTCGGTCGTCGACGCGTCACTTGAGTCGCCGTTTTATGATTTACTTTCTTTAAGTTTTTTGAAACTACTCAACAGTTCATGCAAAGAAACACATTGCTCGATCTCCTGATTACAAAAGGATCTAAATAATCAACATCACCTATTGATTTGTTTTTCCAGAATATTCGAGGGGAGTAAGTTGATACAGGAAACGAACTATCTGCTCAATTTTTCTATTTGGTCATTTCGTCCAGTTTCATTGCACAATACATGCATTTCCACAACTGATGTTCGTCGCTTCCACTCATCTCACGCTCGACTTTCTGAAACAGAAGCACCTCCATAAAAATTTCGACAGAGACAAACCATGTTGAAATCTGATTGGACGAAATTTTTATTCCATATTCTGGAAGAGCACCCTCGATAACTCCGTATCGGTATGTACAACCCCTAGGTTTAGATCCCTCTATCGTAGAGAAAAACCGTGCTGAAATATTGTATTTCAGGATCTAAACATACCCTTATAGTACGGTAGTTAAAGACCCAAGCGTCTTGATATAGCTCGATACATGAGGATCTGTAAATTGTTCTTTAATCCGAGTGAAGAATATAAATAAAGCTCGACGTGACCGGTCTTGTTTGACCCTCCACTGGAAAATTAACGTCAGCGGGACCTACTAATTAATCTTCTTGATAAAGTGTGTTATAGATTGCGATGTTTTTTAATTTAAAAAATTTGAATTTGTCTAGACAGAAAACCGTTAGAATTCGAAAAATTCAAACGATTGAAGCTCAATGGTCTGGCTTGTATTAATTTAAGCTATGGCGTTTGACCCTTGATAAAAATAGATGTTTTTTTGACCTGGCAACAGACAGACACTCAACATTATAATATAGATTATTATTTTTGTCTCCTGAAAAGTTTTTCACTTCTCTCTTTCTTTGTTATTAATTTTTTTCCTTTTTTCTCAAAATTAAAAAAAACCAAAAAATACAAAATTGTTTCTTTTTTCTTCAATACCTTACATTGAAAATTCTTCTTCACTTGATTTTTAAAAGGAATTGATTATATTTATTATCGCCGAACCATAACCAGTTATTCTACGTTCCCTCACAGAGTCAACATGCTATTAAATAATTCTTATGTTAATGAAATACATCCTATTACTTGTCCACAATCTGCTTCTTATATTCTTTTTTTACATTGAAAATTCTTGTTGACTTGATTTCTTAAAAAGAACTAAGAGTAAATCAAGATCTATAATTTTCACTAACAACGTTCTATATTGTCGAAAATAATTTGAAATACATATTGTTATTATTTTATATTTTTTTGTTAATACAATAAAAACTGTTTCAATTTATTCATTTTCGACAATAAAGAAAGCTGCCATGTGTAAATATCGTATTTTCTTTCAATACATAAACGAGCAATATATTTTTCGATAAGCGATAAATTATAACAATTATAAATATGAATATTGTATATTTTATTTTATTATTTATATTCTGAAATTATTAATATAAATTAAACTACCTCGGATTATACCAAACATATTTGATAAGAGTTTTAGATTAAATATTACTCAAAAAAAAATAGATTTAGAAATTGTTATAATTTGATGTTATCGAGCGCCCCTCTTTATTTATTCTCCACGAAAGAGGATGAATGCATTTTCTATAAACGGCGATTTTTGTGTGTACGTTAAAATGTATGTAGATTATCTTAACCCGAAAAATCATACAAATCAAATTTACATTTGTAAACAGTGTCAAGCAAGCACAATGGATGCGAGTGCTAATAAGAAAGAAAATGTAGAGGGCAGGATTGTCGAAAGTTGTTTGCTTCGAAAATATTTATACGAATTCTCTCTGTGATCGGATAATTCAAGAAGGTACATTCAAATGTAAATCAAAATTTAGATCGTTCGACAAAATCCATTGCTAAACACCTATAATCTAAGTGCATTAGTGACATATTAAAACCAGCAATCATTGGTTGCAGATCGAACCAAACATACTCATTGTCAACATTCACTCAAGTCAAATCAACATATTTTTTTTTTATTGGGTCATTATTTTGTATTTGTTGAACGAACTTCTATTCTATTGCAGTTTTTTAAAAGTTTTTTCAAAAAGCCGGTTAATTATATCAAATTCACACTCTTATTATCATGCCGGACGATTCATCGAATAAAGATTATCCAGAGAATGATCCATTAGAAGCTGCTGAAAAAAAAACACAAGAATTACCATCGCAAAATGTTCTTTGGGACACTCTACTCAGTCAAATTCGAGGAAGACTTTCACTATTGATGGAGAGATCAGATTTTCACGTTAGAAATCATTTGGTTGCCACAGGATTTAAATATACCAGTGATGGAAATACAGCTCGATGTGAAGATTGCGGAATTAAAGTGCCCCATCCGACATTAAATATGAATTCCTTTACTATTCATTTACAACAAAATTCTTACTCCCCATTCATCCGTTCTTTTTCTTCTTCGTTTTCGCCAACAACTACTGTTCGTAATATATCGATGTTAAACGACCAACAAAATTCTTCTGAACGTCAAAGAATTGAAACAACTAATTCACAAACTTCATCATATAGTTTAACAGAAATTGATTTTCTTCAACAAGTACGAAGACGTACCTTTTCTCATTGGCCTCGTCATATCACATTTCCAAGTGAACAAATGATTCAAGCTGGATTTTTTTATTGCAACATGCGCGATCGAGTGATATGTATTTATTGCAATCTTATTTGTCAACAATGGACACCATATACAGATGATCCATGCGAAGCACATAAAACATTTTCACCTAATTGTCCTTATGTTAAAGCAAAATTGATTCGTCCTGCAACTTCATCTATACCCATTATTAGTAATAATTCAATAGGAGTAGCTCCAAGCAATGATCCACCAACGTCAAATAATCTTAATCCATTACGATCTAATGAAATTGTATCTACAGCTGCATGTAATCCAACTTATGCTGAAGTACCAAAACGTCACGTATCATTTGCTACATGGCCAAATGAAAATTTACCATCAGTAGATGATTTAGTTCGAGCAGGATTTTTTTACACAGGTGCAAAAACTATTGTTACTTGTTTTTATTGCAATGAATCATTATGCTCTTGGGGTCCAAATGATAATCCAATGATTGAACATGCTCGATGGTTTCCACATTGTGCATATGCTAAACAATTATGTGGTGATGAATTATATCGGAAAATTCAAGAATCTAAACGAGCACAACAAGGTATGCTTGAACATTAGAAATTTTGAGATAATTATTTTTTCTTTTGCAGAACGTGCTCGAGCTAATGAAGTAAGAGAAAAAGGAAATTCTGGTGTTGCGATGAACACTAATGTAACTACAAATAGTCAAAAATTATTGATACCAGATGAAAGTACTTTATTCAGACTTGTTGCTGCTCGCTTAGACTTACCAATCTCGCAACGATTATTAGATCAAAATTTCAAATTATCTGTTATTAAACTATGTTGGATAGATCAACTGCGATTAAAACGTGGGTCAAAAAATAATATATTTTTTAGTTTATAATTTTTGTAACATTTTTTTAGAAGACGATTTTGTTTCTGAAACTGATTTATATGTTGCGTGTTTAATTCTTCAAAAACAAATTGAACATATTGATGGTAAAAAAGAGAACATTGTTATACCCAGTATAAAAGTGAAACAAATCAGAGAAGAAAATGGTGAGTTTCTCAAAAACATATTCACAGTCTCTACGTTTTTGTTTTCTGACTCCATGCCCGAAATGAATTACAAAATACAGTAAAACCTCTATAATCTGAACATTCTCGGGACCGTCGAAAATCGTTCAGATTAAGGAGGTGATCATATTGTAGAGGTTTTGCTAAACTATCGATTTTTTCCAAGTTTAAAGATATCTATATCATCCATTTATGATGAACTGTTGTAGTTTATTAATATAAATATTGTTTTATCTATTTGTACTACAAAAAACTATTTAATGACACGTCTAGGAGCTTTAACAGGTGAACACTTGAAGTAATCTAGGATAGATCTTTGTTTTGATAGGTTGCAGTTGAGTAGTGCATCAGTTAATCTAGACTCTAATTGAATAATGAACGAATGCAATTCTGGCTGTTGTATTATCGAAAACAAACGAAGACGTCGAACCAGCTCTAGACATTCAGATAATGTTGGTGGTTCTTCAATTGATAGACTATCATTATGTTGATCTTCGTTATTATCAAAATCATCATTGACAACTTCATGTATTAATATTACTTTATTCGTTGAATCATCCCATTCGTTAAATGATGTTGCATTATCATTAATACTCTAAAATGGTGAAAAGAATATCAACAAATAGTATTCGAGGGTTTTCCACCGATCCTACCACATAGTCATTAGCACACATAGGTTTGCCACCGACGACCAAACGTACAAGTATGCGATCTAATTCTTCAATTGATTCATCTTCTGTAGACGTAACTTCACCAGCAGGAGAAATCTTCTGTGCATCACTTCCATGAATTACAGAAGGATTTTCAAATCCTGCTGATTTGAATGTATTTCTTATGGTTGTTTCCGTTATTGTATTTCATGCATTATCAATCCAATGAACTGCATCTAAACCAGTTATATTAGTATCTTCAGCTATTGTAGCAACACCAGCACTGGCAATAATATACTTGACTAGATTGCGTCTATAGTGAGCTTTGAAAGCTCGAATAATTCCCTGGTTCATAGGTTGAATTTTAGATGTAGTATTAGGCGGGAAAAATTTTAATTTTATATTTTTTAATTCTACATCTGGAGGATGAACTGGTGCATTATCTAAGAAGAGAAGAATATGTCGTTTTTTCTTCTGCATCATGGCATCAAGACCTTGTACCCATTCAGTAAACACTTTCGAGGTCATCCATGAACTGTGATTGCTGTACCAGAAAACCGGCAATTTCTTCATATCAATATTTTTGAAACATCTCGGCCTGTTTGATTTTCCTAAAACACGAATAAGATAAGAACTACTATTAGATAAGAGTTCATGAAACATGACTTACCAATGATAACAGGTTTCAATTTTTCATCACCAGTCCAATTTGTACACAACATCACAGTATATCGTTCCTTGGATTTTTTTCCACCTTTACAATCATTTTTCTCAACAGTTAATGATTTATTGGGCATCAACTTGTAAAAAAGCCCGGTTTCATCCAAGTTGAATATGTCGGTAGGATCATAATCTTCTATAATGCTACGTAATCGAGGTTTCCAATCATCAATTGTACCTTGATCAACTGCCCAACTTTCACCAGAAATCGCCCTAAAGTTAATGTTATAACGTGTTCGAAATTTCTCGAGCCACCCATTGCTTACCTTGAATTTTTCTGAATTATTGACTTTATTACCAATTTGTCGAGCATATTCTTGAAGTATAGGACTAGATATTGCTATGTTCTTGGCCCTTTGAGCAACAAACCATTCGTACACATTATCATTTATCTCTTGACTTAAGTCATGTTTACATTTTCTTTTCACTTTTTCGTTTTTCTTTGTTTCATAATCATTTGTATATTCACACTTGCGTTTCAATATATTGGAGACGGCACCAATAGATATATGAAAATTTTCACATAATTCTCGATGTGGAACACCTTGTTCTTTTTCTTTAATTAAATTAATTTTATCTTCGAGAGAAAGTTCTCGACGAGTTGCCATATTCTATAATAAACGATCACCAAAACAAAACAGGATTACATTTCGTACATTATTCAATTGCAGAGATAATATTGACCCCGTCGATTTTGTCTATGTCTCTCTCTTTAAAAGATAATCCTCGAATAAGCCAACTGAATACATACTATTAACTAAATAATAGGTCGCGTTATATGTCAATGTTCATATTACAGAGGGTTGATTTACATGGTAGGGACCGAAAAAAAGCGTTCACATTCAGAATGAGGAGGTCTTCATATTGGAGAGGGTCAAAACCAGCAAAATTCGCTCGGGGGGGGGGGGGGCCGGAGGGTGTTCACTATAGGAGAGTGTTCATATAGGAGAGGTGTTCATTATTAGAGGTTTTACTGTAATTCAAAATTTCTATATAATCTACACATATCTTTTATTCATACCTATGCATTAATTCTTCTTTCTTCTCTCTCTCTATATATAAATACATATATGTTGTGGCCAAAATTAGAATTTGGTCAAATTCTGAATTTGACCAGACAAAATTGGAATTCCAGTTTCGTCCGGACAAAATTGGAATATTGTCACAGTGGAATATAAAACTTATTGAAAAACCAGTAAGAAGAATGGGGGCAAGGTCAAGAGTGATGGTGCCAGTGAGGGAGACGAACTAAATGAGGGTACGATAGTTAGTCTTGTTGAAAATGAAGGAGTTCTCGTAGACAATGAGATTTTAATGAAGACTAAGATTTTCCACGATTATTCACGTTAATTCCATCTGCAACTTTAACGGACACATTCAAAACTTATCACTCTCATTTAGACCTTCTTCCTCACTCTCATCATCAGTCTTTATCTTATTCTTATTTTTGTTACTGATTTCTCATCAAGTTTTATATTCCACTCTAACAATATTTCAATTTTGTCCGGTCAAATTCCGAATCTGACCAGATTCCAATTTTGACCACAACATATATATAGATATGTATATAAGTATATAAATTTATATATATATCATCTATCCCTTACTGATGACTACGTATCTCTACTAGGGTCTACCAGAGTCTATCAGGGTCTATCTGGACTACTAGGGCTTACCAGGGTCTATCTGGACTACCAGGGTCTACTAGGGTCTACTAGGGTTTATCAGGGTCTATCAGGGTTTACTAGGGTCTATCAGGGTTTAATAGGGTCTACTCGGGTTTACCAGAGTCTACCGAGGTCTACGAGGGTCCACCAGGGTTTATCAGGGTCTGTCAGAGTCTATCAGCGTCTATCTGGACTACCAGGGTCTACTAGGGTTTATCAGGGTCTATCAGCATCTATCTGAACTACCAGAGTCTGCCAGGATCCACCAGGGTCTATCATGGTCTATCAAAGTCTATCAGCGACTATCTGGACTACCAGGGTCTAATAGGGCCTACTGGTGTCTACCAGGATCTATCTGGGCTACCAGGGCCTACTAGGGTTTACCAGGGTTTACTAGGGTCTACTAGGGTTTATCAGAGTTTAATAGGGTCTACCGAGGTCTACGAGGGTCTGCCAGGGTCTATTACGGTTTACCAGGGTCTATCATGGTCTATCAGAGTTTATCAGCGTCTATCTGGACTACCAGGGTCTATCAGTGTCTGCGTATTTCCGCCCTAACCCTCAGTCGAGAGGTGTGCCCTTTGTGCGTGGTTGTGTTTTCGCCCTCACCCTCAGTGAAAAGCCTTCAGCGCAATCCCTACAGGATTAAAATGTGAAACACGATATAACTGTTTTCGTTGTCGGCGACAGACTGTGACGCTACTTTTGGCTGTCGGTCACAGTTTGTAACACTGCCTTTGGCTGTCGGCCACGGTCTGTGATAGTCTTCTATTATCAAAATGTACTCGGTGACCTTTGACCCCGCTGATCGCGACCTGTGATGATCTTCTCCCATCAATATGTAGTCGGTGATCGTTTACCCCGTCGGTCACGGTTTGTGATGCCAATCTTGCCTGTCGGTCACGGTCTGTGGGGGGAAGGGGGGGGGGGGGGGGGGGGTCCAAATTTCTACCCCTAAACACTTCAACACTCTCTTTCAGATCGTGTTTCACAAAAGATACGCCCTGTGTGTACTTCCGCCGTCACTCGCATAATAGACCGTGATAGACCGTGGTAGACCCTGGTATACACTGATATACTCTGGTAAACATTCATATATAGAAAATATATATAAGATATAGAAAATTTTAATTATTTTGTAATTGACTTTTTTTTTATTTAATTTGTAATTAATTTACGGCATCGAGTGGACTTTTTAGAAGCACGTATGCGTGAATTCGCACAAGAAACTCGATCAACATCAAATACTACAGATGTTGACATAATTAAATCATCTCAATCTTCTGTTGAATCAACGTCAAAATCAACGACTGATAATCAAAGTGAAACAAAAACAATTAAACCAACAAATTTCACTGTTCCTTATCAACATCAATCAACTAATTCAATAGAACCCAATCCGTGTGTTATCTGCTTGGAAGAGGAAAGACGTTTAGCCTGCATACCATGTGGACATCTGGCAACATGCGTCCCATGTGGCCATTCACTACGTTCCTGTCCAATATGTCGTAAAGAAATTGAAGCATTCATCCGAATTTACATTTAAAGACATGCAAAAGGTTACAAAAGTTTTTCTTATTTTTATCAAACAACGTATCGAATCAAGCAGATTTATTTATTTGATAGTTTTCTCAGACTTTTGCATAAGTACAAATAAATTGTGAATTCAGTTTTTTTAATAGTTTTGTTAACTTTGTACACTAGTTGTTTTTGGACATTTTTCTGTTGAATTTTTGTGATATTAAAAACACTTCAAATAAACAAAACACAAGGAAAACTTTAAATAACAATTTCATACGTGATGTTAGGATGAAGTTGAAGAGCGATCAATGACTTATATTAATATGACTAGCACATCTTTTTTTCGTTGTTGTTTTTCTGCCCTTGTACAATTACCAAGTAATATTATTCTAATTATAAATATTAGTATATTAATGACTGCATGTGAGTAATAAAAATATAACTGATAATAAACTTTATTTTTATCTACTACAGTATATGCAAAATAGAAGTCAATAATGTTGATAAGAGACTATTTTTTTTCTAGAAATTTATTGAAAATACATGCCACAATATTCATTGTTTTGCTCTTCAACTGATCGATTTTCGTTTAGCTGTTAGTAGTCATCAATAACCATAAGTTTAAGATAATTCTTTCGTCGTATTACCTACGAAAAAAAATTCCTAAAAAGTTTGCGTTGGAGCGCGTTTATTTTTATGGCAAACGTCTTCGCTAGATTTTAAACGCATGTTTTAAAACGCATCATTTTACCAAAACAACGGCTAAAAAACAACTAAAACACGTCCACTACGACGCGTTTTATTCTTATAAAACGCCACTCAGTTCGATGTCGATGAGTTTAAACAATGTAGTTTTCCTGCTTTCTTCTCCGCTTCACTTGTTTTACATATTTTATCCTGAATATGTATTCATCCATTCGTGTCATTCTACCTAGCTTTTTTCAATAACTTCATTCTCCAGATTTATGAATTTTTTTCTAAAGAATTATCGCATTTATCGTACAAGTCAAATTACTTAATATACTCTAATATCTTTTTCTATTCAATTCTTATAGTTAGCATTTTCTTTTTGGATAGGAGAAGATACTAGAGTATATTAAATAATTTGACTTGTACGATAAATGCGATATTTCTTTAGAAAAAAATTCATAAATCTGGAGGATGAAGTTATTGAAAAAAGCTAAGTAGAATGACACGAATGAATGAATACACATTCAGGATAAAATATGTAAGACAAGTGAAGCGGAAAAGAAAGAAGGAAAACTAAAATTTTTGGTAACTCCTCAAGGACTAAGTAAACGCAGACCAAATACACTAGTGGAAATAAGTCTCAGGAAATGGCGATCTCTGCATCTAATCGATCGTTATCGATGAAATTTTTACCAGAGATAGAGCATAAAAAACTGCGATCGGAGGCCCAAACTCGAGCTCCAGACTTCGATAAAATGAAGTTATAATTTGCACGCAAATTTAACCCCGTATTCTCGCAAGTTTTGCTCACAGTTTGCGTTTTTTTAGTAGATTGTTGGATATAAGTGTGCTCAGTGAAGATCTCTCTTCCCTATAGCGACCTCGCTTTCTAGCATTCATTGATTGGCCAATTGAATACAGCGGACAATTCCCATGGATTAGTCATATGAAAAGAAGAGGAATGTTTGAATATTCTCGTTTTTCATTACAAGTCTGTGACCTAATGTCTCTTCCACTTCATATACGTTATGAAATTGTCTTTTTGGCGAACCACAAACATGGACCACGTTTTGCTCCGCAAAAGATCGCGAAGATTGTCAGTTGTAACCGGAAGACTGTGGCAGGAGACAAAAGATCTCTCTGATCGTCCTCGACCTGGAGCTTCACATGCTACTAATGCTGAGCTATACCAGAAGATAGTCGATATGACCCTCGCCGATATGAATACCATCAGCAAAACTATTCAACTTGAACTTCAGAATAGTAGAGTAAACGTGACCCATCGAACAATTCGAACTCGGTTGAGGGATGCAGGCCTGAAGTATTCAAAACTGTTATCAAAGCCTTTGCTGAGCGATCATCATCGTCAGCAGCGTTTATTATGGGCAAAATCAATGGAAAATCGTGATTGGAATCGAGTGATGTTTGCCGATGAAACGACAATACACCTTCATTCCAAACGAAAGTACACCTGGCAACAGCCAGGAGAACGCAAAGTCGTCCGAACGGTGAAACATTCTTTGAAGATTAATGTATGGGGCTGTTTGTCGGCAAAAGGATTTGGGAAGATATTTTGGTTTCAACAGAATTTGAATAGCGAATTTCTTTGCGATCAAGTTTACGAAAAAGCTCTACTTCCATCGGCTTATGAACATTTTGGTCAATTGAAATGGTACCTACTGGAAGATAATGACCCCAAACACTGATCGAACTACAGTAAAATGTGGAAATTTACTCGACTAATCGATACACTTCCTTGGCCATCCGCGAGCCCAGATGCCAATCTTATTGAAAACTTCTGGTCTTTGCTAAAACTCAAGGTTACTCAACGGCAATCGAGAACACGCAGCGAACTGATCGATGCGGTTACTGGCGAATGGAGAAAATTTCCTAATGAATTGGCCTTTAATCTTGCCGGAAGTATGAAAAATCGTATTCAAGCGATCATTGTTTCGTCCAGGGACTACACTCTTTACTGATGGCGTCTCGAAAGTCTTTCTTTGTATACCTTTGTGCTAATAAAGCTTAGAAATAAAGAGATGAAAATATAAGAACAACCAAGTTACACGACAACCTCTTCAAAAACTTCAAATACCTCTGAATATTAGTTTCCTGAGAATTGACTAGTGAAATTGGCGTGCAAGTTATAACTTCATTTTATCGAAGTCTGGAGCTCGAGTTTTGGCCTCCGATCACAGTTTTTTATGCTCTATCTCTGGTAAAAATTTCATCGATAACTGTGAAGAATGAAAGCTTTATTCCATAACCGAACCAAAACCAAACAAAAAAGAGTATAAGCACACCACCGACAATACACACAAGAACAGAACAATATATATTTACCGCTGCCAACGCCTTTTCTGATGTATACATGCGTTCCAACACATCCTCACTGACTCAGAGCAACAAACAAAGGAAGAGGAGCAAAAGGAATGGAGGAGGAACAAAAGGAATCGAAGAGGAGCAAAAAGACAAGTGAGAGGAATGTGAATGGAAACAAACAAACATGAGAGAGAAAAGAATGTATCATGTGCAGAGCACATGACAATAACGATCGATTAGATGCAGAGATCGGCACGTCCTGGGACTTATTTCCACTAGTGTATATATTCCTAACACTCTCACAAAAAAGGAATAAGATATACTCAAGGTAAGACGAACGATACGAAGCGTGGGCTACAGTATGTATAAAACAGACGAGAAGGCGAGAAGATGAAAGTTGGTGAAAAACCAAGCAGAGCTGAACACGCAAAATTTACGGTAAAAACAAGGAGAGAATGATTGGGTAATCGTGAAAAAAAACAGGCGAAAGAGTGAAGAGATAATTACAGGGAGGAAACACCGTACTTCGTACTTTAAAATACTTTGAGGTACTTTAAAATACTTTAAAGTACTTTAATGTAAGGTGCAGGAAATGCAAAATTACAGTGAATTTTTTTTCTCGTTCATTTATATATGATTCGATAGAGCATGAAACGCTGATTACGAATATGTATAATTTGTTTGGATTTGATCGTTGTTTGGCTGAAAAAAATGCTAAACAAGTTGAATAACTACAAATATCATATATGTAACTATATCTTGCTTTTTTTTTACAAAAAGTGCTAAAATTTAAAATAATTTATTATGTTAAGTGTTTTTTTAAATATCATATTCTGAATCAGCATGAAAAACTGAATCAGAAAATGCTATTTGATCCAACGGAAAGCAAAAAACAGTTTAAAAAAAACTCCATATAACATTCATACCCCTATATGCTGAAAAAGTGGATGTCCATTACTGATCGTACGAATCTATCTAGTTTTTTGTACTAAGAGATAGAATCGTTTGTCATATCTCGTTAGAACCGCCAGATCGCGAGCTAAAAAAGTACTTATTTAGTTTTTCTAAATTTTCCTTAAACATTGAGAAAAGTCGAGTGTTTCTTTCAAAACTAGATAATAAGAATTGAAAACTTGTCGATTTTTGTCGAAATCCAAAACAAAAACTCGATACAAACGCAAAACAAATATCATATTTTCGAAATCAGCTTAAAAAATTACATCGAATTACATGGTTTATAAAATTAAAAAATTGCATGAAAATTCAGCTGTGGGGACCACAGGCAAAATCTCAACAAAATTCAGTTGAGGGGGAGTACGGGTAATTTTTTGAAGAGAAAATTTTTTTCTAACAAACCATGTAATTCGATGTAATTTTTTAAGCTGATTTCGAAAATATGATATTTGTTTTGCGTTTGTATCGAGTTTTTGTTTTGGATTTCGACAAAAATCGACAAGTTTTCAATTCTTATTATCTAGTTTTGAAAGAAACACTCGACTTTTCTCAATGTTTAAGGAAAATTTAGAAAAACTAAATAAGTACTTTTTTAGCTCGCGATCTGGCGGTTCTAACGAGATATGACAAACGATTCTATCTCTTAGTACAAAAAACTAGATAGATTCGTACGATCAGTAATGGACATCCACTTTTTCAGCATATAGGGGTATGAATGTTATATGGAGTTTTTTTAAACTGTTTTTTGCTTTCCGTTGGATCAAATAGCATTTTCTGATTCAGTTTTTCATGCTGATTCAGAATATGATATTTAAAAAAACACTTAACATAATAAATTATTTTAAATTTTAGCACTTTTTGTAAAAAAAAAGCAAGATATAGTTACATATATGATATTTGTAGTTATTCAACTTGTTTAGCATTTTTTTTCAGCCAAACAACGATCAAATCCAAACAAATTATACATATTCGTAATCAGCGTTTCATGCTCTATCGAATCATATATAAATGAACGAGAAAAAAAAATCCACTGTAATTTTGCATTTCCTGCACCTTACTTTGTACTTGAAAAGTACGAAAAGTAAAAGTACATGTACTTGCGCCCTTGCTCTGGTTCGGACACGTAAATAGATTAAACAATGAGAATCAGGAAGCATCAATCGTTAAGACAATAATGTTTTCATATTTCCCTGACGAAAAGCGTCCTGGTAAGATTGGAATTAGAAAGCGTTAGGAGCAAAACGTTCTAGATGATCTTGAAAGATTAGAAATACGTAATTGGAGACGTGACACAAAGAACAGAGACAAGAAGCGAGACTTAATTAATAAACACACTGGAATTATGCCTGTGCCAGGAGATATCAAAGATGTTATTTACAAGTATAAATAACGAGCAGTAGAAAGAAAAGCTGATGAAAGAGCAAAAAGTAAAGGCAAGCAAAAGAAGAAAGTGACTGAGGTGTTAATAGCTGGTCTGAACAAGAAATATACCTGTCCAAAATGTAACAAGATGTTCAAGCCACAAGGAATCACTGGACACGTACGAGCGTGTGCAAAAGAATGGTGTAAGAAGAATAACATCATTATGAAAAAATAGTGGAAACAGTTTGTGGATAGTGCTCTAATTGATAGGAAGAATTTTATCTAAACCATTTACTGGAGGGTAACTTTCGGATGGAAGTGCTGGAAGTCTCTTGAAACAATACGATCGAACATTACAAACACTAAAAACCATTATTTCTTTTTTTTGTTTTCTGTATTTTGTTGTTTTACCCTACACCGAAAGGTAGTGGGTCTAACTAACTAACTAACAAAGTCATTTATTACATAGCATAATGCTTCTCGTTAAAACAATCAAGACAAAAAATTTGTTACAATCAACAACGCAGCATCTTCGGACATCGCGGTCAGATCCTTTCTTTTCTTCGAGCTTGTGATCAGCTAGTTTGCACTTCAAATGACTTGTTGATTGTTGTCTCGGACCAGGTTTCAGCTTCTCGAATGACATATGAAGAAGTAAAGATCGTACAAGACTTTCACGAAACTGCAGAATGGTCACTTTGCTTGCCGTGTAGTTTTCCTTGTATATAAAATAGCTATTTGCTAGTGCCACCCCAAGAACTAATTCAAATGGTATCTTTCGATACCACTTTATTGACCACCTGAGGTCATTAAGTGCATTTATTAGCAGTTAACTGTCCATGAAAATGAACATCTCGAAAAAATTTTCTAAGAAAACTGAATCGAGTCGAATGTGTTAAAGAACATTTTCATGGATACTTTCATGACGAACATTAACTGTTACTTGTCTTTCCTCATTGTTATGTTTTCTTTTTTTGCATTTGTTACACTTTGTTGTTTCTCTCTTTTTCATTGTTATATGCATTTATTTTTCGTTGTTTTTATCTTTGTATCTTCCTTCATATGTTGACCCTCGAACCTTAAGTCTGTAGTGATCGTGTTGCTGGCCCTCACATTTGTGAGGATCGGCGTTCTGGAGGCCTCACTCAGTCAAAAGAGGGAGGTGTTAGCGTCCATAGAGGTCACTCTATGACTGCTAACTATTCACTTCTGCACTATTGATTCTTTTCCTTTCCTCTCTATATGTACATATATATCTTCTCTGGACATTCCAGTGTTTATCCTTCTCCCTTGTTGCTTTCTTCTTCTGTTGCTGTTTTTCACCTCTCTAGTTGGGGTTGGTTTTGTCCCTTTTCCTTATTCCTTCTTCTTGTTGATTTGGTTGTAGATCATCTTGTTATCTTTCCCTTTTCTAGATCTTCATGTCTTTCCTCTCCTTTATTATTATTATATTGTCTTCTTGGTTTTATTATGAATAAAACCTTATACATCCCCATATACATCCTCATTGATTGTATCAAGACTAGGTAAGTCTTTTCGGTTATTTTCAAGTTTGTGCTCTTGTTTCCAGAGCAGACCTGGGTCTTTGACATAGTATTCCGCTTTGAGCTATAGTCTGGGGTAGAAGTCACTTTTCCCTTCAAAGGAGAGCCTAACATTCTGTGTATTTATAACCCAGTGTGTTTCTTTTTTTAATAAAACATCTTACTTGTCGATTTCGAAAAATTGATCCTTACATTATGATGTTTATATTTCTACTATTATAAGGTAAGATGTTATTCAATTATATGTCACTTGAGAGGTCGCCGCAAGTATTACAAGCTGATATAAAAACATAATCGTTATACATTACTTAGTGTGTCCATATAAATGAATTTTGCCACGTCCCAAGACTTATGAAACACCCTGCAAGTCCACACTCAAGACAATTTAAAGAACTACCTATTTATTTTGAATGACTGTTTTTCTAATACCGATGTCAGTAAATGTGAGACTAGATGGGTGAGTGTGTAGGGCACTACTTTTAATCTACGCCTGCACCTATCCAGCCATCCATCTACCTATTTAAACCTACACTGTAAAAAAACGTAGAATATAAAACGCTTGCCCTATCTACAATTCTTCATCAACCCCAAAAAGGTTTATCACGGCCTCTTAAACCGTTCAGGGGTTCAGAAGCCGATGGGTTTATGAAAGTAAGGGTATATGAAAATAATAAGCGTTTATGATTACCACATAAGCGAATATTATTCTACGTTTACAAGAAAAAGGTTTATTATTCTACGCATAGGCGTACATTATTCCATCGTTTCATGAAAAAGGTTTTTTATTCTACATATAAGCGTATATTATTCTACGCCTACATGAAAAGGGTTCACTATTCAATATGTAGGGGTAGAATATTCTACCCCTACATGAAAAGGGTTTATTATTTATTGTGTAGCGGTATATTATTCTACGTTTGCATAAAAAGGGTTTATTAATCAATATGTAGGGGTACATTATTCTACGCTTAGATGAAAAGGGTTTATTATTTATTGTGTAGCGGTATATTATCCTACGTTTGCATAAAAAGGGTTTATTATTCAATGTATAGGGGTAGATTATTCTACGCTTACATAAAGAAGGGTTTATTAATCAATATGGAAGGTACATTATTCCACGTTCACATGAAAAGGGTTTATTAATCAATATGTAGGGGTAGATTATTCTACGCTTAGATGAAAAGGGTTTATTATCCAATGTATAGGGGTAGATTATTCTACGCTTACGTAAAAAAGGGTTTATTATTCTATATGTAGGGGTACATTATGCTCAGCTTACATAAAAAGTGTTTGCTATTTCATATATAAAGTCGATTATTCTACGCATACATGAAACCGGTTTATTATTGTACGTTATTTCTTAGGGAACGTATTGTTCCGACTTTTATGGGAAGAGTGTATAATATTCTGTAGCAGAATATGTTATTCTGAATGTAGCTTTTTCTTTGGTACTAGAACAACTCGTTGCAGCACAATTGGTAGGAGTGATAAAATCCAATTATAAGTTATTGTTATTTCATAACTGAATTGACCTATTAAGATAAGTTAGGGACACATAATTCAATGGGTATAGAAATTGTAAAAACTATTTTAATAACTAAACTTTTAGATCATTTCGGTTTGTATTGTCATAAAGTACTCTGGTTTGATGAAAAAATCGGACATATTTTCTGCTTGAAGAATAATACCGATGAGATGAAAAAGCTCCAATTGAGAACTCATCGATGAATTTATGCTAGTTTAATTTTAAATATTAAAATTAAAGCTGATAGGTTTTAAACTAACAAAAATCCTTTGGTTGATGCAAAATCACATCCTGTTTCTCGTCAACCAATAAAAAGAAGACGTTGCTATTGATGTAGACATATTAAATTAAATTACTTTTATCGACCATTGTTTTACGTAATTTCTTTTCTTTGTTCGTATTAGGAAAGTTAAATGACTATGAATATGAACAACCTAAAAAAATATTTTTTCATTGTATTTGATATTATTATAATAGATAAAATAATAAAGCTTGATGAAATTCTTTGATTAATTATCTAGTATATTTTTCTGTTGACATTTTGAAAGGAAACTAGTTTTGAACTAATGATGATGTAGAATTATAAACACTTCCACTAACCATTTGAGCCAAAATATCAACAATTATCTGATATTAAATCATTAGAAAGGAGGTTGTAAAACACTAGATTTCATTTGCAGTTGCATTTCTAATCTCACAGAGTTTCAATATTCAGCATAAATATAATAACAGTAATTGGATGTCGAGCAGAAAAATGTACCATTATCACATTTATTCGTTAATAACAAACGTTGAGTAAGATAACTAACGTTATTTTTACATCTATACTTTAGTGTACTCATTCGTTCAGTTTGAAATCAATTAGGAGAGTCGATTTATACTTTATAAGATTAGAATAACAACAATTCGCCTTACATACACATGATTTGACTGAAATAATTGTTTTACTCAATCATATATATATATATAATGTTCATTCGGCTCACTTAAGGATAACGAGTAACAACACAGAGATTTTTTCTTAAATAAAATAGTATTCTCGCTCAGAAGTATAGTTATCTGAAGGAAATTTCAACTTAGTCAGATCCAACACGTGTCGTATGATTTTCTTGTCGATTTTTCAAAGTCGCTTATTTCTCTGGATGACCACTTACAAATGCATCTTATGGGTTGTTCATTGGTTGAGATTCATGGATATTTAGAGCCATCGTTAAATAAGGATTAGTCGTATATAGTGTTATATCTAATATATCCGAAGAAACTCGGTTTTTTTTCTATTCTTAACTGTTGGAATATACACTTAATTAACTCTTCTGGACATAATAACAACATTGACGTGAGAAGTCAAGGCACTGGAATATATTTCGAATTATTTCCGATTTAAACAACATAAGCTTCTGAGATTTTTCCCAATCAACAGAAAACAAAGATGAGCATTAAATTATATCGATTTTCAGTGATAAATACAGTTTCAAAATCGGTATAATCGTTCTTTTTTGTCTAGACACATATTGAAATGACTGAAAGTTGGATTGTCTGGGAGCGGTTTCTAAAAAATGTTTATATTCTCTGAAGAGAAAAAATTAGAAAGGTCGACTTCGATAGATTAGTACAGGACAATTTGTGCTGGCAAATGGTGCTTTAACAAGTCAAAATCACATTAAAAACTTACTCTCAAAACTTTGTCTTAATATTAGCGATTGACAGATTCATCTGATTGGTTAATATCTTGATCAATAAAAATTGATAATAATTCAGTGATAAGATGGCAAGATTACTTACATTATGAGAGATGTCAATTTGACAGACATTACTGAATTACTTCATGATTAAATCTAGATCTACATATACCTAGAGCCAAAAAAATTAAGATGGTTCATTTGTAAAGTCTTCTCCTATTATGCTGATTTCTATTGTCACACAAAATAATTGCTGCTACCTCTTGATAAACTAAGAGGAGGTTAGATAACACATCGATTTTTTTTTAGTTACCGGTGTGGTCACGCGTTACGGAATTTCATTTTTTTGCATTGTAACATCTTTAACTTCTCAATAATAAAAGCAAACTTTCTGAAATTTTTATCATACATAGAGGCCATTGAGATATATTACCAGTCGAAGTTTCATCAATTTCTTTTTAGCCATAGCTGAGTTATTCAACAAAATATTGACCATTACGGAATTCCCAAAAATGGACATTTTTTTAGGGTGATCTAAGAGTTAAGCATTTTACTAGGCAATAGAGTGACAGAAATAAACGCTTTATATAAAAAATGTTCAGTTTTCCACAAGCTTTCAGAATATCGCTTGATTTCTTGGAAACCATAACCGCATCAAATAAAAACTGTAAGTATTGTCCATTACGGAATTTCACATGGTTACAGAATTTCATCTTTTTCTTGACATTCTAATCGGGAAGATTTGAGATCTTAAAGTTTCTAATTGTCGCGCTAAAGACCTATCTTTTTTCTAATCCACAAGTAGTACAGAGAAAGTTCTACTGTCAAAGTATATCAGTCTCACTCTCATAACGGAAAGATATTATAAATACTGTCCATTTTTTAGACAAAAAATGAAATACAAAAGGATTCCAGACTAAAATTTTTTAGTCTAATTCGCCAAAAAATCTCTTTTTAGACGTTTATCGGGCAGAAACTGCGGCTTATATCACCAGTGGACAAAGTGTCTCAGAGTTGACAACCTATTTCATAGTTTATTTGTAGCAGAGCTGAGCACAGGACCATCCTGTCCTGCTATCCTGGTATCCTGT
>JAJEKB010023447.1:16135-34969 GCA_022393335.1 Macrotrachela quadricornifera | reverse complement strand
GATGTCCCTGAGGGGGACCACGGCAGTGAGTTATTCCAATACCTAAAGCCGCAGTATCTCAACAACAACAGGCTTTGGGGACAAACCCTTTTAGGGTTCTTATCTACGCTATGAGTCCTACCTATAGGCAAAATATAAGTCCAAACAGAGGGTGTCACTTGAGGAGGTTTCCTCGTCAGTGCTGTGCCGAAAACTAGGTTGTCGATTTTTGACATATTTTTGAAAGTTGGTTCTCAAGCACGCTATTTTTTCTAAAAGCAATTTTCTATAGACCATGAGAAAGAGCACATTTAAAAGTACCACATTCAACTGAGTTTGTCGCTTATGCTACGCTTTTTATGGAAATAATTGGAAAAGAAAATGTTGAAGTTGAAAAAAAATGTTAAATTTACAAAGTTTTTATTTTTTGTCTCCTTTTTTAGTTTGCTTAGTTTTCTTGATTGAAGTTCTGGAGCTAAAGTTTAAGTATGATTTTGTAATGAATTCCACAGCACTTCTATTAAAAATAGAATTTGTTCTGGAGAACCCAAGGAACAAAAGTTATACGAAAATATTAAGATCGGGTTCACGATTAATTTTTATATTTTACGATGCATATTCCTATACTTATAACTTTCATACTATATGAGTTAGGATGGATCAGTCAAAGGTTGTTTTGTAGAGCGTCTTTTACTGCATCGTTTTATCCTAGGGACAAACTTTTAAGTATGTGTTTTAATATAAAAAAATTAATTATACAAATCGAGTCAGGACTTCTGGACCACCCTTTAATGTGCTTGGAATTAAGAATAAATGCAGAGTTTTAATTTCGCCGACGTATTTCGTGTTTTTTATTAAACTATAAACACTCATCAGGACTCTGCACAACAGTTTTAAGAGTACTTCCTTTTTTGACCATTTCTAGATCTTGAAGACGGTAAGGTCGATCGGATTGAAACTTTTACCACAAGTAGAACATTTAAAATAACGAGACATATGTTTGAAAAATAAATTTTACAGGAGATGTTTGCGGCTTTTTTGGGAAAGCCTTGACTTTTCATATGATCTCACCTTGCTACCGTACAACCCTGTCAAATTTTGTCCGATGGCATTGAAAATTTTTTTTGCAGATACTTACAGTTATATCTCAGACATAGTTTCGAACTTTCCGAAAATCTCATTTTCTTTTTTTTTATAAAAGAAATACGGAAATGTTCTAGTCGGAAGCGATAGTCTGGTTTTCAGAACTCTATAAATCCGGATGGAAAGGTCAGAAATGAAAACGACCAATTTATCCTCTCGAAGATACTTCGAAGTATCTGTGGTACAAATTTCAACCCGATCAAGCAAAGTGAGAGGAAGGTCGTACATGGTACAACTGGGTACTCTGCATGAAAAATTGATATTGAGAAAAATGCAAAATAAATTTAAGAAGTGACCTCATTTCAGAGAAAGATTGAAAGTTCATTTTTTAATGTTTCAATGGATAGCCTGTTATGGCGAGTATGATAGTATGATGATCATACCGACAAAAATTGTTTTTTGAAAATTAGAGCGTTTCGTAAAAATCAAATAATAATTTAACGGCAGGTCCGATTAAGCTCATTTAAGCATAGATCGAAAGGTCAATACCCAACCTGTCTTTAGAACACATGAACAAAAAAATATTTCTTTAGTGTTTTTTTAAAAAGCGAGGGTATCTTTAAGCACAAAGAAAGAAAGAAAAGAAAATAAATAAATAACAAAATATGGAAACAAACAAAAATAAACAATAGAAAAAAGTGGAACAGAGACAATATCTAAATTAAAAGCAACAAGGCACCATTAGCAATACCATATAAATGTTTTCTAATTTGATTTCGTGATCACCGGCTCCGATTCTATCAGATGATGTAAAATAATCGTGTAAAAAAGTTTTAAGTTGATCTTTGCGTTGCGGACACCTTATTTATGTATCAGTAGTCATCTATCTACGTATATAACGTCGGCGGAAAAAGATATTAGGAGATGATGTCTGCCAAATAGCATAGACCTCTCATGTAAGGAAAAATCCTACCGAAACTGTACGTCGTAATATATGAATGAAGATCACTAATCGCGTGTGTGGGTATGTTTTATTTTTTGCCAAAAAAAAAACCTAAAAAAAACAATATGTATATAGATGAAAAACAACAACTGGAAAGAAAATAAAAACAACAATGGTCACCATCAGCCAGATGGGATGGACATTAAAGAGGATCAAAGGAAGAAAAGAAAATATAAGAAATAGATAGCGGCAATAAGTGACATCTGTTGCCGCTAACATAATCTATTTCATTGAAGGCATTGCGACTGATCAATAGTTTGATGAATCAATTTGTTCATCTCGTCATGATAAACTTATGTGCTATGATAGATTGACCTTCATTACAGAAGTAAAAGAATTCAACCAATGAGCAGCTTGGATTCAAAAAGACGAAGATATTCTGGAGCAAGACATTTTCTGTCCTATTCTGTCGTGTTGAAGAACAAATACTAAACGTGCTACATCAGCGCGAGAAAAAGAAAACATATTTTTCGTGTTCTCTTTCCTCTATCGCTCCACCGAGCCCAAAAAGGTCTCATTTGTTTCTTGTGCAACGTAGACGACTGTAATAAAACTTTTCTTCTCTGTAGCGATACAATCAAGAAAGAAAATATTTCTTTCTTGCTTCACATCATTCGATTAAAAAAGGATTTTTTTGTTTTATAGTGGCAATCACTGCCGCAATAACGGAACTTTACTAACAAGTCGCAAAAATGTCCATCTATTCATCAAGGTCAACTAATTGTACGTATACCCAATCGTCTTTTAGTCATATTTTTATAAAGAAGTTGGCACATATATCCCCGCTCATTCTTTTTTCGTTTGTCTATTTATTTGTCGTGGTTGGTGTCACGATGTGAAAATACTAAATCCAACCTCGGAATTTTTTTTATTTTATCAGAAGTCAACGAAGTTTACTTCCATATAAAATACGGGAAATGGCAGTATTTCACGATTTTGATTATTCAAAGTTCGTTTATAAGCAAAATAAGTACAATATTCTGAATCGGCATGACATAATACCAAGGGGAAAAGTACACTGTAAAAAAAGGGTATGTTAATAAAATAATAAACCCTTAAAGGGTTTGTGAAAGTGCAATGTATAATAAACCGTTTTTCTGTATATGAAAATATTCATAAACCCTTCAAGGGTTTATCATTGTAGTAAAAACCTTTGAAGGGTTTATGAAAATTTTCATAAACGGAAAAAGGGTTTATTATACGTTGCACTTTCTTAATCCCTTTATGAGTTCATTATTCTACGTTTCTCTTACAGTGTACGGAATTCTGGAATCCTGGATTCTCTTGGATTCTAAGGGTTCCCCAGGATTCCATAGGATTCCCTAAGATTTTCTAGGATTACTCAGAATTTCATGGGATTCTTTGAATTAGGGGTGTGACAACTCCAGCTCAGCTCTGCTTAGAGAAACTGTTCGAACAGCTCTTTTGAGAGAAGATGAGCGGGTGGACCAGATCGTTTACGCTATGTTCCTAAAATCGAACAAACTTGTTCTGTTTTGGGAACACAGCTTACAGCTTAAACGAGCTAGACACAGGTCGAGAATTCCGGATCCTGGATATGAGCGGATTTCATTGGAATCAGCCGTATAGACCCAGAAAAAGCAATGGATCCTGCGACAAAATACCAGAAATTAACGGAAAGTGGAAGCTGTATTCTGAACCGGATGTCTTCGACTTTTCCGGCGATTTTCGATCGTTTCCTGTGGGAATGAGCAGGAAGTCGGTCGGAAGTCACAGAAAAAAATCCGGAGAAAGTCTGTCTGGAATATTGCTTCCATGGAATCGGCGGAAAACACAGAACTGGCCGTTTCCGCCGCGGACGCTTCGACACGGGGAGCTGTCACATCTCTAGATTCCATTGGATTCCAGGACATGCTGGGGATCCAATCGAATTCCCGAGAATTCCAGACGATTTTGTAAGATTCCAGGGTTTCGTATTTGTTCCTTGCAAAATATACTAAAAATCCTATTTTTCATCGTAAAATATTTTTTATCAAAATTTTATTGGCAGAGAACCAAATGAAAAAGTTAAAGGAATAAAAAACTGCGGGAGTAGAACTAAACATTTGATGTAAAATATTTTACGATAAAAATAGGGTTTCTAGTATATTTTTTCATGCTGATTCAGGTTACTGTACTTATTTTATCTATAAACTAACTTTCAATAATCAAAAGCGTGAAATAGTAGCAATTTTTCCGTATTGTGTATCGAAATGAACCTCATTGACTTCTTCTGATAAAGTCAAAAATATCCGAGGTCTAGTTTCATGCTTTCGGATCGTCACATCAACCACAACAAAAAAATAGGCAATGAAAACAAGTTAGGGAGTATAATCTATAGAAAATGTGCCAACTCCTTTATCTGTTTCACTTTTTTGTATAAGATTTCTTGTTCGCGCAACTATTGGATCTAGCAATAATTTTTTCGTATCAGTTTTATCTGTTTCTTTATATAATTTTTTCCATTATCTAATGGCATGTTCACTGACCACGTTTTGCAATCGTTTGGCAATTTGCGGCGATGACAGGCCGTCATTGATCATTCACATAATCATTTTTCGACGATCTTCGGATTGCATTTCTTTTTAATAATAGAAAAGTACTTGTACAATTATGATTTGTTATAATTTCACACGTATGTACGTCTAACAAGTAACGTCAGAATGAGTGGAAAAAGATAATTGAGAATATGTATCAATAGTTCAAAACAGGCTATTGATTATGGTCTTCGATATGATTCTTTAATCGAAGAAGTAAGAAAATGGATTCGCCGTGTACCAGGAAATAATCTTGATCTCAGTGCTATAAGTCAGTTGCACAGAGTTTTGCACATTTTAAAAACAAAAGTTACATAGATAACATATGCTTCTTACTGAAAATTGTAGAGCTTTCTATGCTGCATCTTATAGTATATTTTATTGAATAAAACGTACTAGATGACAAAATAATAAAATGCAAAAATTAGTCTTACATTAAGGGTAATGGATTATACAGAATATCCCATAAATAACTAGACGATAAGAAAGAAGGGGGCACGATAAGATGAAAAATCGGCCCACATTGAAAAAAAAAGGTATTTTTCGAAACCACTTTTGGAACCAAATCGAAAGGTTTCGTACCAACCTAACATGCTTCCATTCGACTTTTTAAAAGCTGAGGAATCTTTTTTGAAGGTCTCGTAGAAGACTTATCGATTTTCTACGAAACCCTCAAAAGATTCCGAATCCGTTGTAAAACTCGAAATCCCCAAAAAGTTGCATTTGATCCAAAAAACGTTTTTAAAGGATCTTCATTTTCCACGAAACCCCTTGGGTTTCGATTTGCGCCTTTTTTTTGAGTGCAGTCGAAAAAGTTGATTTTTTCCACTAAATAGTTATGACTAAGTGTGAAAACTTATTTGGTATATGAAAAAAATTTTTCCATTGAAAGTCAAAGGTGAGCGACTGTATCTACCAACTCAACCTATATATACCTGAAAATGTGAATTTTTTCACGAAATCAAGCATTTCTCCCTACTGAAAAGATGGTCACCACTTTTCTTTTTCATCCATGTTAAAGAGCAAATCAAACTCTACAACTCTCTATATAAGACTTAATTTTTAAACGTTGGCCGAGGTATGTTTATAGGCACCGAACATCTCATTCCATATAAAAATATGGTTTTTTTTCACGAAGTCAACAACTTATTCTAGTGATATATGACGTAGCTTGCGTGGAAAAAAACATTGGAGTTTCTCTTGTAAGACTGAATGAATGCTTAGAGAAGAAATAAATAGAAAGTAATGTATTTGTAGAATCGGTGATAAGTCGAGTATAGTGTAGGATCAATCGAAAGTGCAATTGCGTAGTTCATGAAATTCTGTATTTCCATGATGATACTTATTCAGAATAAGCTGTCAGTTTATTTGAAAAAGTATAAGGACAATATCTTGTTTCTAAAGTTAATCGTCGTCGTCGTCCATTGTGTCATAGAAATCAGATAGCTGGTTGGCATCAGTCGCTAAATTAATATAGCTACCTGAGGACATTCGTTGTTTCTGGGTTTACCATCGTTCGAATGGCAAGAACCAAACTGCGCTGACAATATGACTACAACAACCGATATATCGATTTCCTGTTGGACAATCGCACTACCAATTTGTTATTCGATCAGCTGAGAATTCGATAGTTGGATGATAAGTTGTTCGAGCACTATGAGCTGATGGAGTTGGTACACGAATTAAATTGGAATAATCTTTCGATCTTTGGACAGTGTAATCGACAACCTCAGTCAGGTCTGTAGAAGAACATCGCTCTTCGGCATAGGATCTGGCACGTTTCATTTGAAAAACTCCTTCAATAGAAGAAAATCCTGTATAATTAGAATAAATGAAATTGAATAGAAAATTACCGAGCGTAATGTCGCCGATATCGCCTTCATTTAAGACAGGAAATGTGGTTAGGATGTCTTCATGGTCAATAATTTCCCATTTCGATGGAGATTTGATCAAATTGTTCCGTTGAAGAAACTAAAAAATGACAATCCTTACGAGATTATTTAGGTCACATGAATTATATTACATCTTCAAATATTCTCTTCTAATTCAATAATGCGAACATTTGGTGTCTTGTTCTCTCCATTTCTAGAGTAGAAGCTATCATAGGGGGCCAATATCGATTAATCACAGAACATGCAATTAACATGTATGCTTCTAAGTATGGCAACGACGAATTTTGGACGATTTTGGAGAAAAATTTAAATTGCTTCAATTATCCACTAACTGCCTCCAAAATCCATCTAACTTTTGTTATACACCTGGATTGATTTCATTCAGTAGCTGAGAATTGGCGACGACCATTAAGAAATGGTGGTATAGATACTTCTAGACGGGTGAATCCCTTTTCGTCCTCACTCTTCCGAACATCCGGTACCATGACCGGATGATCGGGAGTATAATTTTGAGTTACCGGTGTCCGGAGCAAAAATTGTCGGTTGTTAGAAACGGTAAATTACAGGGTGTTCGTAACATAAGATACCGGATGCCCGGAGCAAAAATTGTCCGATGTTAGAAACGGTAAACTACAAGGAGTTCGTAACATAAAATGACGGAAGAGTGGGACAAAAAATGATCGATGTTCGAAACGATAATTTGCAGAATGTTCGGAATATAAAATGATGGCTGTTAAGAATGAATTATGGTGTTTGATTTTTAAAATGGAGAATAATTCATTCATATAGTATATTTGTAAGTCGTTGGGTATAGTGACCTCTACAGGTATATACATTCAGTTAGATTTTCTCGGAAGTAGAGATCATGAATGAGCGATGGATTTTGCAGATAAATTGTGAAAATCACTGATAAAAACAAAGCTACAGTGTGTTATTTATGTGTGTGATATGTTAAAACTTGTACTTGTTATGTTATGATTTTTTGTACAAAAACTCCAGTAGAATATAATGAAAAATAAAGTATATCTTAACGAACATCAGTCTCCTTTTCCTTCCGAACACTCTGTAATTTATCGTTTCGACCATCTGATAATTTTTGTTCCGGACATCCGGTATTTTATGTTACGAAGACCCTGTAGTTTATCGTTTCCAACATCGGAAAGTTTTTGCTCCGGGCATCCGGTATCTTATGTTACGAACACCCTGTAATTTACCATTTCTAACATCGGACAATTTTTGCTCCGGGCATCCGGTATCTTATGTTACGAACACCCTGTAATTTACCGTTTCTAACATCGGATAATTTTTGCTCCGGACATCCGGTATTTTCATTTTGATCTTCCGGTTTTTGCATTTCGGACATCCGGACACTTTTACAACAACTGGGTGGCGTAGTCGATTTCAGGAAAAAAAAACCATATTTTTATATGGAATGAGATGTTCGGTGCCTATAAACATACCTCGGCCAACGTTTAAAAATTAAGTCTTATATAGAGAGTTGTAGAGTTTGATTTGCTCTTTAACATGGATGAAAAAGAAAAGTGGTGACCATCTTTTCAGTAGGGAGAAATGCTTGATTTCGTGAAAAAATTCACATTTTCAGGTATATATAGGTTGAGTTGGTAGATACAGTCGCTCACCTTTGGCTTTCAATGGAAATATTTTTTTCATATACCAAATAAGTTTTCACACTTAGTCATAACTATTTAATGGAAAAAATCAACTTTTTCGGATGGGCCGATTTTTCATCTTATCGTCCCCCCTCCTTTAAATATCTCAGTGTCGGTTCAATTAAATGAGCTGAGTTTATGGTTACTGGTAGAACTCTATTAAAAGTCTTTTTTTATATGGATAATGTAAACAGATATTTCTATTAAACATTATTACTGACCTCACTAAAGAAAATTTGGCCTGTTATCAAATACGAAAAATACATATGGAGCATTCCATAGATATTTTTCATTTGTCACATAAGAGAATTATAAGAAAAATCAAAGCAAACTTTATGAATGATACAAAATTCATGTAAATACAGTAAATTTTCAGAATCACTAAATTTAAATGCTGAAACTCTAGTTCAATAAGTAAAACATATAACTGAAGCCATTTAGATACTGACTCATCAATTTCTCTGCAGAATTCAAAACTTTGTAGTTGAAATTCGAAATCTTATAACTGTTGACTTCTAAACTAATTAGTTCTGAAAATTTACTGTATTTACATGAATTTTGTATCATTCATAAAGTTTGCTTTGATTTTTCTTATAATTCTCTTATGTGACAAATGAAAAATATCTATGGAATGCTCCATATGTATTTTTCGTATTTGATAACAGGCCAAATTTTCTTTAGTGAGGTCAGTAATAATGTTTAATAGAAATATCTGCTTACATTATCCATATAAAAAAGACTTTTAATAGAGTTCTACCAGTAACCATAAACTCAGCTCATTTAATTGAACCGACGCTGAGATATTTAAATTTCTTATCGCCTAGTTATTTATAGGACACTCTGTATTTCACATATAAAGTGCATCTCTCTTAACTAGTTAAGTCGCCAACATGTTAAGAGAAGCTTGTAAAAGTAGCTTAACGATGACAAGGAGAACTTTTTATTCTTCGAATTGGCTGCCGGTCCAGGTCGATAGGTCCTCATTAGACCGGGATCGATCGTCAAAAGTCTGGATCAATTCCATCACTGACCCTGTATTATCACATTGTACAGCATCGTAAAACTTCCTTGGATTGTTAAGAGTAGATATCGAACGGACGTATCATTACCTTACGAGGGAACTACCCGAGGTGCTAAAAAGCTTTTGAGCTGAAATTTTGCCTACAAGTAGGCGATATATAGACTCGAACAAGCTTAAAAGGGTATGGACGCAAGTTGGAATTTGACGGAGATATCGACTATTGACTATAATTCTCCCATAGAATTCTACTTGTCCGATAAAATTAAAGTTTTGAGTTCAAGCCTGTAACTTTGCCTATACCAAAGCCTCAATTAGACAAGCTTGCCCACAAAGCTTCAGAAATTTTGGACAGACTGTCTCCGAGATATGAATCCGCCAAAATATCCATGCGTAACTTGACATGCATAAAAAAGCGTCTTTATGGTAACATAGTAGCGTATCGGAGATAGTCTGTCCAAAATTTCTGAAGCTTTATGGGCAAGCTTGTCTAATTGAGGCTTTGGTATAGGCAAAGTTACAGGCTTGAACTCAAAACTTTGATTTTATCGGACAAGTAGAATTCTATGGGAGAATTATAGTCAATAGTCGATATCTCCGTCAAATTCCAACTTGCGTCCATACCCTTTTAAGCTTGTTCGAGTCTATATATCGCCTACTTGTGGGCAAAATTTCAGCTCAAAAGCTTTTTAGCACCTCGGGTAGTTCCCTCGTTAGTGAACTGGATAAAGCAGTTTTGTTATAGATATTATTATATGAACTTATGGATACTTTCGTGATAATTCAGAATAGTTTCAAAGACAGCTTTCTTTCTATACTGGTTGATTCAACAAGAGCCATGACGAACTACACCATGGACAACCTAGAGGTTGTCCCCGGAAACGAGATATACCGCCAGTTAACAAAAATTCAGGACATGGTATTAAATCGTAATGCACTTGATGAATTATTATTGAACGAAGCTATTGATGTGTTAAATCACATTCTTGATCAGGAATACCACATCACAAAATCTATACGAACCGTATTTATCGAGAACATGTACATTTTGTCGATGCAGTTTAACAGGCTGAACGCTAGTGTTCAACGAAATATTTTGCATGATTTGAAAGAGGATATTATGGCCGATATTTTTACTTTGGCGAAGGATGAATTAACTGGTATATTTCTTTCAAATAATTTGGAAGAAGTCTATCTATACCAAAAGGAACCTGTTTTGAAACGACTGAAGGAACTGGTAGAGTTACAGAATGCTCAGCAGATAGTACAACAGCTGCCCATGCAGTATGCAGAGAGAGAAATCGATCAGCGAGCGAGAAAGGTTTATCACATTTATCAAGACGTCGCTGGACTGTGCAGAACAAACGGTATTATTCCTCTTGTCGATGGTCTCATACAGAAAATAAATCGCAATCATAGACGACACTGCCGCCATCTCTTTAACCAACCGGAAAACATCCAAACATTGGCTGTGTACGTGCGTAACTCTATCTTTAATGGAACCACATTTATGCAACATGAAATAACGAATGCCGAATGGCTCTTTCAAGAATATCAATATCGCCTTTCTTTGAATTGGTCATTGAAGTATAGTATAGTTCCTCCGAAATATGGATTCATGATTTTTTTTTATTGTAGTTTTCGCCCAAAAGATTCTGTATGGCACCTCATCACACCTATGGATCGCAGACATGTGAGAAAAACTCGCGAGATCCAAAGTTTATAACTGAGTTTATCTAATTTATATATTGTATAGGGTATTTACATTAGAAAAAACGCAAACAACACTCATACGATTCGATACTGCACCGGTCAATGGGTTAATCGAATCCAAGCTGGAACTTTTGAAAAAGAATCGTACGTACTTGTCATAAGAGATTATCGCACGGTAACTTCAGTTCACAACAAAAATTAATCGTCTTAGTTTCATATGTTCCGATTTCACCTTTCTGCACTATAAGTGATGCATGTGGTTGAGTGTACTCGAAAGGACGAGGGACGTTTTGTCCACGAATGAGCCCTAATAGGTATTTTATCAGGAAAACTACACTTGTGTCCATATGATCTTTACTATTTGATTCAGACCCGAAGCCATTTCTTCAGCACAAGTAGCACTCTTTATGGGCTACAAGATGATGTAAAAATATTCCACAAAAAGTACTCCGCTCAATGTCTTTTAAAGAATCCTAACGAACATATCGAGCGCAGTACTTTTTGTGGAATATTTTTACATCATTCTGTAGCCCATAAAGAGTGCTACTTGTGCTGAACAAATGGCTTCAGGTCTGAATCAAATAGTAAAGATCATATGGATACAAATTTAGTTTCCCTGATAAAATACCTATTACGACCGATTTGTGGACAAACCGTCCCCCGTCCTTTCTCAAATGAAATATGAGTAGGACAGTGAGGGTGAGGGTGAGTTTAAACAATAGCTTACCACGACCGGTTTCGACTGGATTTCACAGTCTTATCATGTGGCTTGGAGTTCTCTACATAAATATGAAGAATAACCGACTGTAATAATTCCTTTTCTATTGATGCTATTCTTATTAGTCTTTTTCCTGTTTAATTGCGGTGAATGCAAGGTAATTTCTTCAATTGGTTCGTTCGGTTTATCACTTTTCGTTTGATCCATGTCTTCATGTCGAAGTTTTCGAGGATAACGTTGTAATTTCCGATTTCCACGACTTTTTTTAGTACAAGTAGTAGCTTTCGAAGAAAATAGTCATTCATTATTCGGATATCGAGAAGGTTAGTAAGGGTACAACAGTGAAGATTTTTCTCGTTCTCGCTACTTAAAAATACTGGTTATTTCGTCAAAAGTAGCCATATTTTTCACCTGATTTCAAATATATAAATTACTTGAACGATAAGACTTCTAAACTTTCAGTTTCAAACGCTTGTCAGATAATTTGATTGTCTGTTTATATGATATTTAATGGAGGTTAAACCAGAACAAGGTTAAGATGACCATTTGTATAATTAAGCTACATTTAAATTCAAAGGCAGCAGATACTAGTATATTATGTATTCTTCTATGATCTATATATTAATTTTCACTCAAAATACTCGCCGAGTACTTTGACTTTTAAACTATAAAATGTCAAAGTGACCTTCCATGAACTCAGCTTCAATGAATCATAGTAAAAAGTTATTCGGAATACTATACTTTATACTACAAATGATTGGCAACAACTTGAACTCGATTCTCAGTTTAGAAAAGCAATGAGATAGTCACATTTCATCCTGTATGTATTGTCATTTAAAAGAAAAAACGTCAGAGTGATCTGTTTAATTGTTCTAAGTACAATAAAAAGAAGTAAAGATATCGGAAATGTCATGGTATAACGATAGAAGTTTTCTTACCATCCTGACTTGATATCAAAGTAGAGTATTAACTATAGAATCTTGTCTTATGTTACGTCTTCGATTAAATTTCTAGTTTCGAAAAGGTCAAGATGGCCTCTTTTTTAAATTGTGTTATTATTCATGTCACAGAAAGTCATTATGACTCACAATGCGACCTAGTAAGATCTTGAGAGTAGAACATGGTATCTGGATTTGTACTATAATTTCGATGTATTCGTTGGTATTGTCGGTCGCCTTTTGTTTGTCACCGTGACCTTTCCATGTCTTAGCACTTTCCAGTTTATATGTGATAATAAAATCCGTAAAACATAATAAACCGATGTTGAGAATGAATCTAGAATACAAATAATAAAAATGAATTCTAAAACATTCTTTTCTTTTAAAGAACTCTCGGTTAAAATGTTTATTTATTTCGAAAAAAATTCATAAAAAGAAAAAGTACAAGAGTTTTTAAAATTGGAAGCATTGCAACAAAGTTGTTCAACCAACATTTATAGAACTAGTGTTGACTAATAAAGATTTTGGTGGTTTCTTCGTGATTAAGAGATGATCAAGTGATTTACTAGTTCATGTAGAAATCTTTAGACTAACATGATTCATCGATGAACCATCATAGATATAGAATTTCTTCCATAAACGACGTAATTCCGGTTTAAATGTTGACATTGGACCACTTTCAAAGGTGCAGTAAACCCGAATCTCTTGTTTATTCCATTCGTGCCGTTGTTCATTATCACAAGATCTCCTCTCAATGCGTTGTCTTTCTCGTCTTGTAGGTTGATGAATTAGTTTCTGATGTAATTCCATATAAGTACCAATATCCAATTGTTCCATGAGTAATGTAGCATTATTTTGTTGAAAGAATTGTTTAAAATGACATGAAACAAATCTTGATGGGTAGCCATTCAATAAAAATGTTATTTCAATGTTTAATCGTTCCCTAGCAAAATCTTCTACATTGGAGCAAAGACGGACGGCTCGAAAAAGAGCTCCTTTAATTGTATTTCGATGAACATGACATGGATGATCGGACAGAAATGGTACAATATATGGTTCTGCTGCATTTTTATGAAATACTGTAGTTTTCGATTGTCCTTGATGATTATGTACCGACACGTCGAGAAAATCAATAGTTGTTCCAATTGATCGACTGATTCGTATATTTTCATCTTTAGTATTAGCTACATCAAGAAAGGTATTAATTCGATCAAGAGATAAATGTATTGTCATAGAAACATCATCCATATATCTAAATTGTGTTATAATAAATAAATTAAGAGTAGATTATATTCATTTACCGTCCATAGATTTCATTGTGTGATTTTTGATGTTCAATCAATGGTTGTTCCCATTTTAACATATAGATATTAGCCAAAGTCATAGTAAATGGTGATTCCATAGCACCACCGCGTAGCTGTTTATAATATTTATCTTCAAAGGCAAAACAATTTGTATCCAAGATGAGTCGAGCCATTTTCATGATAGTATCAATAGTGATGCCATTAATTTTTCCATTTTGAGTATATTGACGTAAGAATTGTTCTAAGGCTAGAAGAGCTCCATCTCGTGGTATCATTGTGTAAAGATCAGCTACGTCAAATGTAATAAACGTTGTGGTTGGTGATAGGCGATCAAGATTTCGATAGAATTCCAATCGTCGAACAAAACGAATACTATTAATAAATGTAATTTGTCTTGTTGCTTGGTCAAACAATGAACGAAGTAGTAAATCTAAAAAGTGAGAAACACCTGTTACAGGTGCTCGCATTAATGATAAAATTTGCCTGAGCGGTATGCCTAACTAAAGAGAAAGGCAAAGAAAATTGATCTTAATTCTTTTCCTTTTTTTCAAGTAGATATTACTTTATGTGGTTTTGGTATAAAATAAAGATGTGCCAATTCAACTGTCCCTGCATTAGGATATATGCTTTGTTTCCATAATTTAAGATCAAAAGTCTTTTTCTTCAATATTGGATCAAGTAATGTTGTGACTTGACGTAGATGAGTCATGCACGGATTGATACAAGGCTCCAATTCTTTGTAAGCCTTTGTTTTTTTTTTGCATATATTCCATCGAGTTTTGATGATAACTACCGGTGCTACCCAGATGGAACACTTTACTTTTGTCAGTTTTTTCGTATAATAATTTTTTGCTTTTTCGCTTTCCGTTGAATACTCTTGACCATTTGATGATCATATCGAGCACGAGCTAGTAATCTTCACGGTAATGGTTTCATAAATAGTTCTCGTAGAAGATTTCCAATGGATGTAAATAATTCTTTGGCTCGTTGATCATTTGCCGACATACAATTATCATTGAGACCACGCTTGAATAGTTCGACGAGCTTCTGATGCCCTTATGTAATAATAGTGTTGAGAGAAACACGTGAAAAGCTACTTTGACAAGCAGGAACATATTTTGGACCATTGGCTAGATATGCTAATTGTCTTGATAAAAGAGATGAAGCCATTTCGATAATTGGTGATGATGGTAGAATATGGCTGATTGTATTCATAGTATCGCTCCGATGGTGCCAGTCTCTTCCATAATCATCGGAGCGTCGTCGAAAAAAGATCGTTTCGTTTGGTAATCAATTGAGCACGTTGGATAATATTCGATTGACGTACAGCAACTACATTTAAAATGTTGACAAACGATTTAGACAATCGTATTTGTCCTTGAGCCGTTTCCGTTAGCTTTTTCTTTTCATTTGTAATAATTTTAGTATGACTTCAAACCAGTTCTTCGGCTGCAGTGATCTCTAATAGCATCAGATCGTATTTCAATTTAGCAATAGTCTTTTGATGTTGAGATAACCATTTGGCACGTTTATCTTCATGTAGTACTGGCTTGGCATGCATTTTCTCTGTGCTAACAATCGAATGATCAAATACATTGCATGATACCAGGAGTTGTTTGTCCAATGTTGCTTGCCAGATGATTTTCGTTGAAATAATCTAAAAATAAATAAGTGTTTAGTGAGACATAGGGTACATCTACATATGATCTTCGAACCCGATCTTCACTAGATTTTCAAATCATAGAATGCTTGTACGAAACGATAATCATTGGCATTGAATTGTAAGAGTAACTTGCGTCTTTCAAAATCAGCCGATAGTCTATGTTGACCTTGACGTACAAATATAGGAACTCCGGTGCACCGACAGTTGAGCCCGACAAATGAGCCCTCGACAGTTGAGCCCACCGACAGTTGAGCCTACCGACAGTTGAGCTCCCGACAATTGAGCTCCCGACATTTGAGCCTCTATTAATTAGTTACATAAGAAATAATATCAATGCTCTTTCACCTTGTTCAACTCAAAACTAGTGTGCACCAGGTATGGCCACAGAGAAAATTAGTGTCCTGTCAGTTTATCTGACTCTGTTCTGGAAAGCGGCAGATAAGGGCATAGACTATAGTATCACTATGTTCTATGTCTGTATCTAATGTAGACAAACATACTCTTAGTTTCTATAGTATTGACGAGTCACTAGTAAGTTTTGCATAGCTAAATAAATTGTCTTCACAAAACCTAATAAATCCAATTTATGGACGCGTATGTGAGCGTAGGTGAATGCGAACAGAATCTCCACGCTCCAACACGATCACACCATCGACAACATTCTCCGTGGGTCACTTTAACTACAAAGTGGAAGTGGCTACATCAGTTTTTAAAGTTTCACAATTGACTCGGTATGACGTTAACAGAATAACATAGAACAGAGATGGAGACTCGATTAATGAGAAAAATAATTTGCACAACTTAGTCCTTGTCGAAAACAGTACTGATTCAGCCAGCGTAGGATAAATATAATAGTGCAGCATCAATCTCATAGAAAGGTGTTGCGCATTTTTGTTTATTATTTTTGAGTTGAGCAAGATGATGGAATATTGATATTATTTCTTATGTAATTAATTAATAGAGGCTCAAATGTCGGGAGCTCAACTGTCGGTGGGCTCAACTGTCGGTGGGCTCAACTGTCGAGGCCTCATTTGTCGGGGCTCAACTGTCGGGTCACGAGGAACTCCTGTTGATAATCGACTGATATCAAAGGATCGGTCTACTGCCAAGTGTTTATGTTTGATCAGTTTATCTTCTGCTTGTTGTAATTCTTTAATGATTGTCTGACGAAGTTTCTGAATATTTTCTTGTTTTATGAATTTCATTTGATGTAAATTATTCTCTTTGATGATTTCTTTGGTCATTTGTAAAGACCAGATTCCTGTTGCTGTAGCTATTTTGAAATAATTCTCCCAGAAACCTTGTTTTAGACGAAGATGAAATAAATTATTAACTAATTGAGCATAGTCTCGAGCATATTGTAATTTTTCTGGTGTATCTAACAATCCAATTATACTTTCTACATTTGCTAAAGAAGTTGACAATAACTTTTTGAAGACATGATCAGGCAATTTCAAATAATTCGGTTTATTATTTGATTTCAACCTCTGTACATCTTTCCATGGTTGAGCAAGATTATCATTTGTAGTTACACACAGTCGTTTTGTCAATGGTTGAGCAATAGATATTTGACTTACTGATGTTGCCATACCTCCTGATCTCCTCTCTCGTTTGCGTTTTTTCCTAGTTGACTTGGCATGAACACTTACTTGTCTCTCTCTATGTTCTTCCTATCAAAAATCATCATTGTTAGTAAAGATGAAATGTATTCTTCAAAAAATAAATTTATAATACCTGAGCATGTTGTTCAATAAAGTTTTCTATATTAATATTAACAGTTGCTGATGTTTCACTAGTATTTTCACGACGAGACGGTTTATTATAATCATGAATCATTCTTGTAATAGCTTCAGTACCCAATCCTTGCTTTTTAAGTTTAGCTCGAAATCTTTGTAGTTTACGATTGCCACAAGATTTCGTCTTTTTTCGTTTCTCTAGTGGTTGTGGTGGCAACTGAGTCAACTCTGGATTTTCTGTAGATAAAATAAGATCTTCCACACGACCAGGAGTATTCTTTTTTGTGGACTAGACTGATGATCGTCCTCATGATGTGACATTTTGACCGGATGAAAATATTCAGGCTTGCTATATAATAAAAAAAAATAATCAGAATCTAAAAGAGAAAGAGAGCAAATGAAAATCAGAAATTGCCAAAGAAAGATACTAAGCAACAGTGACATGCTAGGAAAAAATTATTGGAAATGAGGATTCACTCGATGACTTGTAAGTGTTCGTGTTTTAGGTGGTAACACTGTTGAACGACGAACAAGATTCTTGCACCAATCACCACGATCACTCACAATATCTTCTATTCTGTTCAAGTACATATTGTTATTTTCAACAACCATACCATCTAAATGACCAAGTGTATTCAATTTTGTTTGAGCATATGTAATAAACGTTGCTTCGATGATTTGATAGAATGTATCGGAACAATTCTCTGGTACTAGACACAACAATTAAAAATAAATCTTTTCGTACAATAGACTATTACCCATTTCAAAATATAAGAGCCCTGAGTGTTTTTTAAATAACTTTTGATAGAAACAAGATAGAGACCTGCGGGTTTCACCGTTGGAAAGAGGAGACGAAGGCGCGTCGAAACACATATAACAAACTCTCCCGACAATTTTCCTTGAGTGTCTTCAATCGAGATCTTTCATAATCGATCTACCACGCCCAAGCGTTACAATGAGTTTCCGATTTTCAGGAGTGCAAAAGAACCGCCAACTGAAGATCTACAGAACTACGCATGGCTCAAATTCTTAGCTTCCTTTGTTCAGGAGTCGGAGGCATCCTACTCAACATTGTTAGCCAATTTTCCGAAAAATTTCTGCTAAAAAAGGGACTTTCTTTTTAATTTTTGTTTTTTTTTCTAGAAAAACAAAATCATTTTTTTGTCGCTTTTTTTCGAAAACTGATCAGAAAAGCTCTAGAAAACGTGTGACAAAAATCTATAATATATGATTTGATGCGTTTTTACCTCCTCTTTCCAGCGGTGAAAACCGCAGCTCTCTAGCTCGTTCCTTTGAAAAGTTATTCGAAAAATACTCAGGGCTCTTCTATTTTGAAATGGATATTAGTACTGGGAGAATGGTAAAGAAATCTCATTAGAAGATTGCGTTTATACTCTCCTTTCGACGCAATGGAACTATTTCAGTTTAAATCAATTCAGAATAATTCCATAGTTTCTATTGTATTATTAAAATGGCACAACAGTAATTGCACACTAATCTCATTTATACGAACAAAGTAATCGTTTCAAATCAATTTTTTATGATTATACACTGCATAAAAATCACAAAAAAATGAATTA
>JAJEKB010023447.1:0-13135 GCA_022393335.1 Macrotrachela quadricornifera | reverse complement strand
TAGATAATTGATAGATTGATTGTGTTTTAAGATCGAAAGAAGAGAGGCAAAATAATTGTTGACAGAGAATATAAAATCTATGAGATAGATCTTTTACAGTCGTTCTATTGAATAAATCTGAAGAGCCATCAAAAGTATATGTTAATATATTTGCATGTTGATCATAATTGACTGTTAAACATAGATCAAATATGCCGTATTTTTCAATCTTCTCGCTGTTAGTTAGTTTTGTTAATGTACTAGCCTGCATTTGAACTGTGTTGGAGCAATAATCAAAAAGCGTATTTATGAAATTTGATGTTTCGAGTATTGTATCATGATCGTGTTCAGATCTTAGTGGTAATATATGAGGATGGTCTACGTTGTGCATACATATTTGGATTACTTGGAGAAGTAGTGTTGTCACGGATGAGTTGGGATCAATTTGCAGTCGAAATGGTATTCTAGATAGAAGGATAAAAAGGATTGGACATGATACATCGAGTTATATATTGAGAAATGACAAAGTTCTGCTCACATGTTTGGACAGGTATCGTTGACGTGTTGCAACTGAGATTTGGATTCAATACTAATATTCCGGCCGACACATAGATCTTTTTCACCGTTTGTCAACTTAAATAAGAAAATATAATAACATGTGTAAGCCAAGTAATCTGGTGTAGTGTTCATTATGGACGCATAGTTCAAGAATGTATGTGTTAAGTTTGAGTCAAAGTTAGACATGAATGACCAGAAATCATGAGTGCGATTTTTGGAAGAAAGACATTGACGGTCAAAGGGCAGTTGGAGTGATCGATTCATCGTATAGTCGATACAAATGTCAAGCAAATATATATTCGTTAAGTTACGATTATTATTGATTATCTTTAATTACAGAAGAAAAATTATTTTATGTAAATAATTCTACAAACATACATAAGATAGTGGAACTGTGTTTTCTATTAAAAGATAAAAGTATTTGTTTGAGAATATAGTTATTTACTCATCCTTAAGCTGAAGATAAATGAAATTCGTATTTATACAGATATTTCCCCTAGTTCCATGCAAGCGTAACTGAAAATCGATATGCTGTTTCGACATAATTCTCGAGCCTGGTAGATAATATTCTAGTAGGTGAAAATATTTGTCTATATATATCAATGGCTTTGTTTTCTGTTTTCTAGAAGACTAGATTACCATAATGAAACGGATGCCGTAGGAATTTTTCAACGTTCTTTTCAATTATCAGTACATCTAATCTATTCAGAAAATATCTTATATTTGGTTTATTCATCATTTCATAAAGAATCCGTTATTGCAACAAAAAAAAACAAATTTATCTGACACACTCATATAACATATCTGAACAATATTGTCTCGTAACGAATGAATCTGTTACATCTACTGATTGATTCGAGTGTTTCGATCAAGAGAGCATTTCAAAAAGCACAAACCAATGTGAATTATATGGGAAAACTTCTAGTCATTTTTAATACCCAGATAAATATAAGAAGAAAGTATATAAGGAAATGAGATGTGTCGTCGTTCTACGATTCTAGATGCCCTGATTTCCACATGCAAATATTCTCCATCAAAGTTTCAGAATAGGTAAAGTGACCAGAACTTTAGAGCTAGCAAACCTTTTTTGAATATTTTAATCTTTAAAAACCAAATATCTCTTCCACAGGACATTTTGTCAAGCGCTATAGGAAATATATTAAAGCTATTTACATAAAAAATCAAAATTTTATTAGACTTTGATAGTTTGATAAAACATAGAATGAAAACGAAATTTCTTAAAACTGAGCGTCGAAAAGTGTAAATGATTTTATGAATCTTTGTTTTGTTGAATTGTACCTCTAGGTACAACACTCAGCTGTCTAATGCAGTCGTTTCGTAAATTTTTAAATCACTTGCTGATACACAATGACATCGTAAAGAAAATTTTTCTTTGTAATGAAGAAGCATAAAATATAGCTTCGTTTCGTTTATTAAGTAATAACAAATAAAAACTTTCCACATAAATTGAAAAAGTGAAAAATTTTTCCTTTTAAGACCAAACGTCTCTTTCTAGAGACATTCTGCATCTCTTTAATGGAAAAGGTACTTTTTTTAAAACTGCAACATTATGATATTAAGGATTCAGAAGCTCTATTCAGGTGGTCCGTTTTTCTTCATTGTCGATAAAATGTCTTTCAATTTTTGAGGGTTAAGAATAGTCGAACTTCTAGAATAATGGAAATAATTAGAATGCTCAAATGTTCGAATTTCTGAAAGTGTCAAATAATAAAAGTAGTGAGAGGTATAGTTGGATTTTGTTTTGTGATCAGTAAGGAAATGTAAAAATATGAGTAACTGTTTCGATGCTGAGTTTATCGCTCCTTCATTATATCTTCAAAGGTCTTTGAAAACATTGATATAATCAGGATTATCTTCTTGAAATTATTCGGTCATTGAAGGTTATGTTAAGCCTCGATACAATTCCTGATAAAACCTAATCGTTTCAGCTTCATCTTGGTCGCGTTTGGTATGATAAAAAAGACAGGAAAATGAACCTTTCTCAAGTGGTATTTAATGAATTTCTTATCGTGGTAGTAGGACTGTAATAGTTTCACTTCGTCGGAACTGGCCAGTAGTTTGTATGATCTAGGCCATCAGTTTGAGTCTCCATGAACTGATTTAGTAAGCCTGCTCTTATAAAAAAAAATATTTCGTGCAAATTGATCAGAAAAGACTATATGTGTCGGATTTTCACACATTTTTTTTTGTTACAATAGATTGACTAGAGCAATACTGAAGAACTGAATTGAAATAGAATTGTTAGTTCAACGAGTGAGCCTGCATATAATTGAGTTCAAACTTCTTATAAATAATTGTAACTATTTCGGAGTCTGATTTTTTTCGATCATTCTAGAGTTCTTGTATCTACAAATTGTACGTGATAAATCAAGTAATCGAAATATTAGAATTTTAGAATAGGGATATTGCGGCGGATTAGGAGTTAGAAAGAGAATGGATTCAGATGCAATGAAAATTTTCGAGTACTCATTGTAAACCGATTTCTTTTTTTAACCTTGTGAAAAGATCTTAACAATATTTATAAAACTTGCTCAGAATACATATAAAAGGTTTATCTAGCATATCTATTCAATATATACTGCATAGAAAGTTACCATTGCATTAGATCGCTATATGAAAATTAAGCAAAAAAACTCACTTTGACTGTTGTTATTATTGTCAACGACGGTACATAGAATTGAAATTGTCACTGTCAAATCGATAGCGCCTGTAAGTATCGATCGGTTCAAATAATTTGCATCGATAGTTCACATGAAAACTCGAACAAAAGAACTCGTTTCGGATTCTAATTAACTAAAGGAATCAAACACGTCATCAACATTTGTATATCAGCTATTCTGTTGAGATATACACGTCTATATTCATAATTTAAATATGACCGTTCCATATTATCTCTCAAAACAATGCCCATTTTTCGTTATAACAAAACACTTTCTCTTGCTTATCATTTTTATTACCTTCTCCTTGCTGAGTAATGTCACAACAGTCAGAACTCTTTTGCAAAGTAAGAATGACAATTCATATCTTTTATTTTTACGATGCACTAAAAAGTTATCAATAAAAACGATGTAAGTAGATTTATGATGCGGAGTCCAAAGTTTAATAATTTCTCGTAAATAACAGAATAATTTAAAAAGATGCGAAATGAATTGATTTTACATGCTGTATGCATTAAATTATAAAATGTTTTGATAGGAGAAAGTAAATTCTAACGAAAAATCCGTCTTTATTATTATTCAGTCATATTCTTTCAACAAACAACAACGAAAAGTATTCTTTGGAATTTGCTAGCTGTTGCACTCATTGTGATGTTGACTCAGCAAGATGCAGTTTTATCGATAGATAACGGTTAATACATATAAATTATGTAATCCATCGATTTTATGATTTAATTTTATATGCAAAGATTCTGTTAAACACATGCTTGTCGTCGATGTTTTAAGTGTGCCAATAACAAGCAACAGTCAAATAGGAGCTCGAAATCAAGATTTAGATGGTAATGTTTAAGAATTTCCTTGAAATGTGACTTTGATTCATTAAATATTTGCTTCACTTATAGATTGATCGCAAAATGCTAGCATAGCTGACCTACTTGATCGTCGTACTAAATAGAGTATTTGATCATTGTCAAACTAGGAACTTATCATATTTGTTCCCCATTGTGAATTTCTTTCATATTCGTTTAAGTTTGAATGATCGTGAAATCGTTTTAAATATAAATATAAATATATACATAAGATTTGGCAAGTTTCGATCGTCTATTTTCAAACTAGAGTACAATAAATTAGGCAGTTTTTAAACTCGACTCCATTTGTTTCTAATATTTTTATGTGGGTTAGCTGACAATGACAAACATTTAAATCTTTTTCCTTTAATGGGAACATTCTCTATAAAATTTATCTTCACTCTAAAGCTTTTCGAGCCAAAAGTGGCAACAATGAAAAGTAAAGAATTAGGCAGTAATTATCATATGTGCATATTCATCTCTATTATTAATTACATATTGTCTAATACTGAACATGGTAAGACAATAGTAAATTATATTTTTTTATCTATCAATCGGCCAACATTATCAGATTCTTAAGGATACAAGGAGTTGCTGACTGTCTGCAGTATGTTTTCTGAAATCATAGGCTTATCGTGATCTTGTTGAATTTATACATGGATAACGAAATTGTCTTGTTAATATCTTTTGCCTTAAAGAAACAGTTGAGACGTCAGGCGAATTGAGCGATGCAAACGATTCTATTTATTCTCGATCATGCTGATAGTCTTACTGTATGTATGGCGGATAGGATGTTATTCTCATACTGTCGTTTCACATATATATATGCAAGAGAAGTGAACAACATTATGAATTCTAAGTTACGTAGTTCGACTATTTAGAAGTGCGCAATAGTTCTTGTCTTTCTTCTGGAGGGAATAATCTTCGTTTTGTAAAATTCATATATAAAAATGTGAGTGTAAGTTTTAAGATGAGACTTTCAGGCTGTCTTCTAACAGACGTGTTCCATTACACACATGTCAATTCCACATTTTAGCCTCACAGTCACTAAGCTAATAAAACTTTTTCCATGACTCTGTACTGTACTGTGCAAGCCTCATGGAACGTATTAAGGTAAGTATAGAATCATTGTCATCAAGTAACCAAACGACGACATTTCCGTTACGAAGAAGTGTACAAGCACGGGAAGATGACTTATATTTACTCAAGTGTCATAACAAACATTTTTATGCGTTACCATGTGTTCATATCATGTCGTGCTCTCAATAAAATCACTGTTGTACGTCACCGAGAAAGACTGAACAAAAATCAGTCTAGTTTTATGGTATATCATAAAATATAGCGACAGAACAGAATAAAAAGTGAGGATGATTTTAAAAATAAACTACCACAATCATCATTTCAATCTTATTATAAGATCTTATCAAGTGGTACAAAAATCTTGGGAGTTAGATTGGGTTTAATAGACTAACACTAAGACCCGTGTTGGCTTATTTCAAAACTTCATCAAGTGATTTAAATATATCTGCACAGATGAAATGTGATAGAACGTACTTAAAAGAAATATAATCTATGTTAGATCAGAATAGATGAAAATATAAGAAAGAAGATAATAAAAATGAATGTAGCTTGTGATATGTTTGGCTTTGATTTGAAAAATGTTTGAATTAAACAATGATCGGTTGAATTTAATATTACTATTTGGGTTTTGTATTATAATTCAATTTGAATCTTTGATTACATTCACATGCGAGTGTTTTAATAACCGAAGAAAGTCTTCTTTCATTCGATAGAACAATCAATGTTTTGTGTCAAAAAACACCTAGTGGTTTCCAAAAAGTTCGTCGAACGAGCTGAAATGTTGGTTGGTAATATATCTCAGTGAGATACATTACGGTAAAACTTTCAGCTCAATAGCTTTTCATATAACAGAGCTATTGCCAAAATATGACAATGTTGAACAATGGAAAAATGAGTCTTCATATTTTCTTGAAGGAAATTCGCTAATATTTTTCATATTCCAATATAGAAAGATGCTTCATATATGATCGGATAGAGATTCGAATTCTCCATATTTTTTGCATATTGAAAAGTTTTTAACAATATTTATTTTATTTAAATAAAGTAAGCGCATATTTTTAAATCTTTGATAAAATTTTAACTTTTCATGCTTATTCATCCACCTTATTATTTGTGTATACTCGAATTGATTACTTTTATTGTGTTAGTAGAGGCAGCACTTGGAAGTGTTTACATGACAGAAAAAAATGAAGCTATTTAAACCAAAAGCTATATCATTAATACAAAATGGTTCAAAGTATGTCATTCATAACATTATGATGAGTATTCACTCATGCTTAAGATTCTCTCCTCTCAAAATTAATTTTTTACTTAGAACAGTCTATCTGGGCTGAAGTTTTCAGAGGTGATTGATTCTAGTGAGAAGCATCTTTGATACAAGTTTCAGAGCAGTGCATCTTACTAAAATAAACTTTTAGCTTGTTTATATGGCATTCACGAGAATTTTTATAACTTCATCATTATAAGAGATATAGAGTTCCAGCTGGTTTAAATTAAACGAAGTCTCTGTGCACAATTTATAATCGAACAAGATTGTTTGAAACTTTCTTCTATTCATTTTTTATGAGTATTTTAGTAGATAATGTGTTCTAAATAAGCATAAAGAAAGTAACTTCATTAACAATAAATCACACTTTTCCCATAATGGTAGAGTCTCTACTAATCAGCGAATAGATTGATCTTATTTGGATCTAACGAATGCTCTCATCATCAAGCTAACAAATTTAAAATATTATGTGCTGATAGCTTACCTAGAGCAATTTACTTTAATTTCAAGATATGTGAAATTTAGATATGAAAATGAATCAACAAAAATCTTCTCCACTATCATAAAGACAAAACATAGTATTATTTGAGTCGATTATGGATTTTGTAGGAATCCTCTTTAATATGATCCGAACAACATGATATTTTGTCCTTATAATGGCGAAATCAATTTTTTAGCAGTCGATGGAAAATGCCATTTTTTATGAGGTACAGAAAATAATTATTCTACGATTATGAGAATCGAACATAGGATCATTTGAGCCAATCTAGGGATTATCAGTGATACTCTTTCATATGGTCTGAATCAAAGATGCAGAATCTACCCGTGTACGCCAACGCGTATTGGAGGAAATTTTTGAAAAAATAGTGACTAAAAGAAATCTTTTCAAATTAGAAAAATTAGTAGGACATTTTGCTTTTGCAGATATTAGGACATGAATTAGAGGTACAGATTATTCAATTTATTTACTGTATAAAAACTAGTGCAACTATTATCTGTTTTAGTTCTTTTATCACTCGACATATATCTCTTTCAAAGCTTATATACTCTATAATACATTTTGTACTACTTTCTTCTTTCCTTGAAATGTAGCTGCTATTAGAACATTTGTTGCCTATGTTGTCGTTAATGTTAACCTTTGCTTTCTCTAACACATTCGTTGACATAACCATAATAAAAAATATCTATATCTAAGAAAGAAGAAAGAGAGTTAAGAAATAAGGTGAAATATATATAAAAGAGGAAGGATGGTCTAGTGATTAAAATAAATTACAATACTCGTTTTTTGTATTTCATTCTCTCTCAATTTCTTTATCAAACTTTAAATTTCATCAAATTTTCTCAATTTAAGAATTTAAAATTTTTCCAACTAAAGTACAAATAACACATATTCATTATGTTTGTAATCGTTTCCATGATGAACAAGTGCCAAGATTATCAAAAAAAGTCAATGATTCATCGAACTAATTTTTTTTTTTACATAGCATTATTTTGAGCGTGTAATAAATCTTGTTTGTTCTATTATTTCTTTCACATATAGATCTGTTAACAAAAAAGAATTTTCTTTTACTTCGATAATGTACGATAGAGCCCATTGGATCGAAGAATTTCTGAACTCGAAATCGAACTCGGTAGAACACATAAAATCCTAAAACTTCGGGGACTAAGTCCGGATCCGACCTTATCTAAACTAAATAGTTTATCTTCTTTCTCTCTCAATAGTAGTTTCATTGTAATAAACTGATGACCACAATTCAGTATCATGCAATTATTTCTTTTTCTGCCTCCACATTTTACCTTTAATCTAAAATTCTTTTCTTTTTCAAATTATTATCATCAGCATTATTTTAATGCAACGAAAGGCTATCTTAATGTCTCAAATCGTTGAGAAGCAGGCGAATAACAACATTCATTTTCAGAGTCCTGTGCGATGGGGCAATATCTCGAACACAGAGACATTGACCGATTAGAAAAACATTATACACCACTTAGACTTCGTATCTGTCTCTCATGAGGATGTGGAGGCTTGTCTGTAATGTAAGACCGTCGCATCATCCTAATCCAGAGGTAATTCTGGTCGTGCGCGTGCATAAATAGAGTACACTGTAAAATAAAAGGATCTTTACCGAACCAAAAAACAGATCCGCGCGCTGATACACGGTCCGATCCTTCACTGGTTTCCTAAAGAAAACGTTTCGTACCAAACTTCTTTTCAATGAACGACAAAAAAGGTTTCGTAGAGGAGGTTTCATGCTGAACGTTTTACGCGAGATTGAAAAGAGGTTTTGCAGGGACAGTTTCGTATTACATTTTTCACACCAACTGAAAAAGAGGTTTTGTACGAGCTTATTCGCACTGAACCTTTTGTCATCTACCCAATAGTTGATGACGGAAGCAGCTGCAGAGATATTGAAGCGGTTCTCTTAATTCGATATAGCTTTTCATATATAAATAAGATTGATTTATGGATGTAATATGGAGACTCAACTGCTTCAATACCTCTGCAGCTGCTTCCGTCATCAACTATTGGGTAGATGACAAAAGGTTCAGTGCGAATAAGCTCGTACGAAACCTCTTTTTCAGTTGGTGTGAAAAGTGTAATACGAAACTGTCCCTGCAAAACCTTTTTTCAATCTCGCGTAAAAGGTTCAGCATGGAACCTCCTCGACGAAACCTTTTTTGTCGTTCATTGAAAAGAAGTTTGGTACGAAACTTTTTCTTTAGGAAACCAGTAAAGGATCGGACTGTGTATCAGTGCGCGGATCTGTTTTTTGGTTCGGTAAAGAATCTTTTTTTTACAGTGCAGATGACAAGTATGATATAGATATGAATGTGAGTAGTCAGCAGGATACTTCAAGATATATGGTAGGAAAGAATATTATTCCAAGCAGGAGTAATAACGAATTTTATACCAAATGAAAGTTCATCGAAATCAGAATCTATTGATGCTAAATAGTAAAGGTTTTGTAAACTTTGTAGTGTGGATCTGCAGAAATTTTGAGAAATTTCACACATTTTCAGAATAGAAAAACTAAGGTATCAATTATATATGAAGAAAAACAGTAAATTTTTTCATAGAATTAGCTCTTTTCATCATTTCTACTACGTCATATGTTCCGAAACATCTTAAATAGATGCAGCGTAGAAAAGTGAATCAAATAAGTGTGTTTCGGAACGTATGAGGTAATAGAAACAATGAAGAGAGCTAATTTTATGAAAAAATCTACCATTTTTCTCCATAGATAATTGATATCTTAGTTTTCTAAACTGAAAATGTGTGAAATTTTTCAAAATTTCTGAAGATCAACGTTACTGCGTTCACAAAACCTTTATTGTTTAGTACCAATAAATCCTGCTTTTGACGAGCTTTCATTTGGTATAAAGTTCATTATATTCTCCTGTCTGGAATCATATTATTTCCTATTCTATATTTTGGAGTACCCTATTGACTACTCACGTCCATATATGTCTTTTCTTCTTTTCTTTTCTCTGCATTGGGATATTTTCCAGACGTTTTCTTCCCTTGAGACAGTTCAGGTATTTCCTCTTCTTATTATGTTTTTTCCAAGTGTGGTTAGTTTTTCCCCAAGTTGTTCATATATATCGTTAGGTTGGAATTCACACATCTCTACTCGCCTGTCTATTATGTATTCTTATCGTTTTCTCTCTTATTTGGTATTTCCCTTTCATTCTACTAATAGCTCATATATGGTTGGAGCTTTCCTTTTCCGTTATCACATGTACGTGGATTTCTCCTTTCTTATGCGCAACATATGTTTCACCTTTTTCCTTGACAAATACTTTCTTTCTTTGTGTTATTATTCACATGTATTATATCTATAGAGATTTTTTCTATCACTCGTTGGACTTTTCCTAAAAATGTGTGATATCCTATCCTATATAAAGTTGATGAATTTATTAAAATTTATTTTTCGTATACTAAATTAACTCTTTATTCTGCTGATAAAATCTTCATTCTTACTGATAAATCTGAATTTTTTACTGACTACTGCCCCTTGTATATAAAAAGCTGATCATTTTATTATTAATTGCTGACCATTTCAATATTTTCGTTGCCATTTCTATATATTTTTGCTGACCAAAAATTATTTTTTTCCAAAAGATTTACCAGAGGATAATGTGTTTTCTTAGCGGAACTCATAGGCACATCCAATGCATTTCTATGAGATTTCGTTTAATTCTAGAGAATTTCGTTTTAACAAGCATATATCAAACATATACAAGAGGACAATGTATTTTCGTAGAGGAGGTCGCGGGCACATCGCTAGCGATATCATGTTGAATGACAAGCGATGTCCCATAGGATGGGAGCGATATCCCATATGGTAAATAAAGCGGTATCCTATGTGAAATAACAACGTCCCGTTAGATATCAGAGATCTCCATGATGTGCATCATTACGTCATTGGATACCCTGGTACTATACCACATGTAGCGATGCCCCATATGATCGAAGGCAATCTCTTATGAGAAGTAACGATCTCTTATGTTGCTTCAATATCCTATAGAAAAGACGATGTCCATTGCAATTATATGATGCCATGTTAGTAATTCAACATCATATATCAAGGAGCGATACCGCAAAAATTGACCGAAGTAGCGATATCCCATGGGAAATGGTACGATATCCATTTTTCAGGGACATCGTCAACTGCTGCTGATATTACAAATTTCAATAAAATCTTGTTAGTATGTACTCATAAGTGAGATATGAAAACATTGGCTCTCAAAATTTGTCTCTAATTGTGCTATTAGATCGACAGCATTGATATTCTCAGGTAAAAAATGTGAATGATCATTGCAATACTCATGTACCATATATTTCACCATTTTTCAATAATAACGTTCCTGATCATGAAATTTTATCGACATATTTTACTGTAAGTACTCTAGATAACTACATAGCTAAAATCTGTTTTTTGAGCGTTAAGAGATTTTATCGGTCCTACATATGTACCTCTTACTTTGTGACAAGACTTTCTATTGTTCATGAGTGACTTATGAACTCGTGCTTTGAAACTAAGAACTAATATCCTATCGGTATTAAGAGCAACTTTCAAAACATTGGAAGTTTAATTTTAACCTGAACAAGTACTTCTTACCATATACTAAACGGACGATGCAGATATAATCAGCTAGTTTTGTAATCAATTTTTTCTTGACTTATGTAATTATTTAAAATTTTCAAAAATCCTTTCAATAGAGAATTTAATACTCTGCAGAGCATATATTTATAATGTAATTTTTCTAAAATTAAATCAGCGACATAAAGGTTTTCGAGAATGATAAATTCGAATTCAAAATCAGATATTTTTGTTTTTTATTATTTTGTTTAGTTCTTTTGAAATTTTTTAACTTATCTTTATTTTTATTAATAGTAATCATTTTCTAAAATTTTGTCTTTTGATTATTTCACTTTTTTAAATAATTTTTTGAAAGATTTTTTATTCTTCTAATTTTTCATAATTTTTAAATTCTTAGTAATACAGAATAATAATACTAATACAACTAACGCCTATGTCGTCTTTTTTAACAACTGCAACGCAGTTACGATCAAACTAGAAATTTCATGAGAGTATTAATAGCATATCATTTATTTTTATTAAAAAAACACAATAAAATTAATTCTGATTTATATTTATCAACATATATTTTTTATTCAATTGATTTTCAAATAAATTTTGACATATATAAATATTTATAGAAACTTGTCTCAAGTGTTATAAAAATACAATTGAATATTGTATAATAATTGATACTATTCTGAAATGTAAAATTTAGTTCAGTCTATAATAATAATAATAATTTTCCTATGATTGATGACATTACTTATAGGTATAAATAAAAAATTGTTTTTTTTTTTTATTTTTCTACTTATTTATTACATATTGTTAACTACAATATGCCAATCTATGCCTGTCATCTTTCGAACGATTTTATTGGTCAATAAAAATAATATAAAAATTTTTGTATATTTTTCTGATTGGTTCAGTATTTTGTACTGTTCATATTTATTGTTCGATAATAATTTTCCTTGATCAAACATCTTATATTTTCTAACTACAAACAAATAAACAATAAATATTTCGAAATAATATTCTTTATTATTTTCAATTTTGATTTTATTGATTAGTAATAAGTAAAGATAGACCTGTTATCATTGATAATATACTGAAATGTTGATAGGAATATCTCGATAAATTTATTTATCATTAATAATTCATTATAAATAATAGTAAAATTTTTATACACTTAATTTTAGGTTTTTTTTTGTTTGTAAGTCAAATAATAAGAAAAAAAATATATCATTAATCATTAATATACCATATGAAAAATGACACAAGATTATCTTGACATTTATAGTCATTTTTTGTTAATAGAATTATATATATGATAAAAAAAAAATCATTTATTATAAGAAATCAAGAATTGAAAATGATTAATTATTTTTAGATGTTTCTTTGTTATTTTTTAACAATATTATTCTTTGTTTTAACTTCGGCTATTGATCCATTTGAAAAATTTGCTCAATCAACTACACGTCATACAAATAATTGGGCTATTCTTGTTGATACATCACGTTTTTGGTTTAATTATCGACATGTTGCTAATGTACTTTCAATTTATCGTAGTGTTAAACGACTTGGTATAATTTATAAATATATATATATATTTTTTATTTAACAAAATTTTGAAAAAAAAAA
>JAJEKB010023443.1:0-17303 GCA_022393335.1 Macrotrachela quadricornifera | reverse complement strand
ATCAATGTTACAAAGCAAACTATGAAATTGTCCTTTGTCCATCAGGCTCTTCAACATCATCAGGAGGTGGACAGAACCCAACACCAACAGAACCATCAACTGGTAACTTTTGTAATGGTCAAGGATTTGATACAAACGCTTATTGGTGTGATGGTGGTCGTTTATGTTCGAAAGGGGAACGAGCATGTGGCTCAAATCCACATGCATGTTTTAAAGACTCAATGTATCAATGTGTTAATGGACAACTTCAACCAAAATAAATAATGAAAATAAATGTTTTCTTTTTTTGAAATAAAATTGTTAACATTTAACTTTAATAAAAGTTATCGCTAGTTTTCAAAAACTTCTCCGAATTCCACAAAATCCGGGCTGCTATTAGGGATCACTGAAATATATTGATGGTAAAAGTTTTCACCTTGGAAGGCTTTGATACAACTGAGTTATACCACAAATGAAGTACTTCAGAAAGTCTCAAAATGTCACTTAGTAAGAGTTTTCTACATGCTAATAAATCTCATTGTTGTCAAAATATAACTAAGTGCTTTACATATGGTCTAATAGAACCTTGGATACTCCATAATATTTAAAATGTCTATTAAGTTATTCAGATACGAAAATCAGCGTTACCAAATCTCCTGATACCAGGAGCTGGTTTTTAACATTTTCTCCTGATTTCTTAGAACTTTTTTGTACCCTGAATATTCGCGACATTCTGAATTAAAATGATGAATAAGAAGGTAGAAGAAGAGAAAGAGAATGATCGCAATATATGTGGATTCAATAACCAATCACATAGAATGTTGTTTCTGTTTGACAGTTGGGACGGTTCCCTCATAAGAAAGACAACTGAATTATATTGTCGCATAAAAAGAACATTGAAGATGTTTAAAGCTAATTTGTGTGGCATATGAATATAATGCACTAAAAAAACGATTTATTTTAAAATTGAGAAGAAAATTAAAACTGGACGAAGAATAAGTACTTTTTTTTTCTTACTGAGACAGTCAACGTATTAGTTGAACTTATATAAATATGTAGTCAAGATAATGGAAAAAACGGCTCTCTTATGATTTTCAAAACTTTTACGCAAAAGTCATATTAATAACCTTCCCATAATATAAGCCCCTCTGAAAACTTTAAGCGATAGACAATTTAGAAGGTCCTGGGGGAGAGACGGGAAGAGGAAGGTTACGCTGTAAATTTTCTAACAACACATAATTCTTCTAGTTTCATTAATTAGGATTTTTCCTTTTTCGAAAATCTATATTTTCCTTGACAAAAAATCTTTTGTTAGTCATATTTATCCATAAGTTGCTTGATTAAACAGTTTTTGTCCAGTATAAAGCGTCATTCTTTGAACATAAATGCAGTATTGTTATAAAATAAATTATCATCAGCGTCTCACGGAATCGCGCTTTTTTGAATCATTCATCAATGTTATAAAATCTTTATACTTTTGTTATTATAAACATAGACGTTTGTGTTTTGTTAAATCGTAGTATATACTTGTTTTTCTCTCCGATATTACATTTGGTTTTTACCACTATGCCGTTTTTATTTTCTTTCATTTTCACACTTGGTTGCTCCTTCTTATGAAACAGAGCTAAGATAATTATTCAGTATACCTATATAGGCGAGAAAGCAAATAACATCAGGTAATAAAAACACGTCTTTTTTGATAATGCCCACCATTTGTTTCGATATATATACTATAAGTGAATAAATAAATAAAAATGAAAGTACTTATATAGTGGAGAATTGGATCAGGTTGAGAAAAGTGTTAACCCATTCGCGACGATTCGATTTTCATAGGAAGTAATATTCCTGAATACATTTTATTAGAAAACAAAATATACCATAAGATGCAGCGTGAAAAGCTCTACAATCTATTTTGTAAAACTTATTTCAATTGTGTACTCTTTGTTTTCAAAAAAACGCAAAACTGTGTGCGACCAATTCTTGAGGTTGATTCGAGAATATAGTATCGTACGTCGAAGTTTGTAAACAATTGAAATAAATTTTACGATGTAGATTGTAGAGCATTTCACGCTGCATCGGATAGTATATGCCGTTTTCTAATAAAACGTATTTCGAGATTAAAATATGAAATGCAAAGTGGGACCTACCGGTGGATCTCATCGTGGCGAATGGGTTAATGGTTATAATTGATTGTTTTAATAATTACAACAGTCTGCAATTTGTAGAGATCGTAAGTTATGTATTAGAATAAAATTTTAATAAAGGAGAATTTTTGTAATTTATAGAGATCATCGTGAATGTAAAGATGAGATGACACGTCAGTTGAGCCTTTGACATTTAAGCCCCGACAGTTGAGCCCTCACACATGAGCCTCTCGACATTTGAGTCTATGCACTTGAGTCCCCGACATTTGAGCCGCCCTCATATGAGCTTCGGATATTTGAGCTTAATAAATTTATCAATCAAATAATGAACTTATTACAATACAGAAATCAATAATTTCAAAAATTAAACAAAGCCCTAGCTCTTATAAAGTATTCATTTCTTGGTGTTATACGAAAAGTGGTGATCAGGCATTGCAATTGCTCATTCATTTGTTCATATTTAGCACGGTTTGTTAATTTCACAAGTCCTGCTTCTATAATCGTTCAACTGTAATTAAATTGGCGTGTTGTTCCATTTGAAGGTCTTTAATGGATTGGTAAATAGATGGATTTATACGAGTCGAGTTCTAAATAGAAATTCGTGAAGAATAGAAACACACTTTGCAAAACTTAATGTTACCTTTAATGCATGGTGCCAGTCTTCTGATGAGTTATTAGTGCGTGGTAATTGTTGACCTAAACGTGTAAAACAATTCCAGAAAGTTATTTCAAAACGAGGAACACGACGACGGTTATTACGAATTCGGCGCCCTATGTAGTTGTCTTCGAAATAATTGAGAAAATCTACAGCATTTTATTGAGAAAACCATATTAATATAATTCTTCAACATGCAAAACAAAATATCGTATATTGAAGCAGAAGATTCTTCTTGAATTCTCGCGAATTCCTCAACGACAAAGTTTTCTGGAACAAATGATAAGCAAGCCAAATCTTTAAGATTATGCCGAATTCCACGATTGTCAACCAATTCTTATTATAAACCAAGGCTCTATACAGAAAGATTGAATATTATCATAAACAACTATAATGCTGTAATTGTAGTCAGATAACTAATACATACTTGTATTTTTTTCCATAAAGCTTCTTTAAAATGGAAAAAGCAGCCGCTAATGATGGTTGTTGGAAGTCTTCTTTTAATTATGTTAACGACAGCTTTCTCAAAATCAATGGAAATTGATTTTGGTTGATTGGTAACATGTTGTAATAAAATATCAAATAATTTGTCATAAATAACTTCAGATATGCCTGGAAGAATAGCATGTACAAGTGGTAATGTACGTCCGCCAATAGAGCCATGTATAGTATATAATTGATGAAAAAATTGAGGCGCAATCTATAAAGAAAATATGGGTGAACCCATGAGGATCCATCCACTTTTTGGAAAGGTTTTTTTTTGATTTTTTTTCGACTCAAACATCCGATCTTTGTTAGAAAACACTTTTGGTGAAAAAAACATTGGGTCCTATCTGCGAAAAACCCCGAGTTTTTTAGTGTTTTTTCATATATAGAAAAAATTACAGAAAAACGTCTAGAACTTCATCAAAAGCTCTTTTTTCGAAATTTTTCAGTACTCATAAATATCAAACAAGTCTAGAAAAATGTTTTCTGATAGTAATCAGACTGGTCTTATTGAAAGTCATATGTGGTAAGTCATTTTCTATGTATATAATAATAGTCCTATTTCGTGAATGTGAATGAGATTCAATTAATTCGAGGAAATCTTGTCTTATTTTCTTCGTAAAGTTATAAAGAAGTTGATGTCATAAAATTTTGTCACGAAATTAATCCCAAGTGATGAATTCTATACGAAAGAAAGCTAGTGTAATGATGAAGCGAGCTATTCATTGTGAATACTGGTTATCAACATCACGTACGACTTTGAAAAAAATCCAATCTATGGAAAAGCACAAAAAAAGAAGTTTTATTTGAATATAAAAGTTCTTATTTGAGTTGATTGAGACGCCAAACTATATTGAACCGTTGAATGACTAGTTGGCCTAAATTCATGCATACTACGAATACCTTGTATTGTACCTAAATTAAAACCAATGTAAGAGAATAAAGTCAAAAGTCTTCTTACCTGTTACTCGAAGTTTTTCGCTCCTAGTTTTTAAGTAATTGTTCTTAACTTCTTCTACTTCATCCGAGTCAAGATAGAAGATATTAACACGAGGATTATCTTTGTTGGATCTTTTTGCTGTTTCAAGTTGTTGTTTTTGTGAAAATTCGTAAAAGTCCTTTGCGTTTGACATGAGAATGTTCTTGGAAAGTGTAGCACGTCTGGTGGTGGACTTTAGTACTGCCCCAATTCTGTCTCGAGCACCTTTACCATGATCCGTAGCTGTAAACATCCAAGAAGCATCCAAACCAAAATCGCTCTCGTGATGAATCAGGTTCAAGATACTAGCGTTGTTTTTAAAATGGGCACATGTTCCATCACTAAACGAAAGAAGAGAGATAACATAGCACATAAACTACATGAAAAATAAGATTTACCTCACATAATTAATCTTTTTTACCAATGGAAAGTTTTTCTTGATAAATTCAACGAGAACTTTTTGTGCACAGTGCACAAATGCTGTTGTGTGTTCCATATAATTGCTTATAATTGCTAAATTTGTGTATTCATCTCCAATGGTAAGATGGATTGTAAATAAGCTGACTTGATGCTGACTAAAGAATCCTTGTTGAACTTCACGCTGACGTATCAGTGTATAATTCATTGAAAAACCTATCTGCGTCACCACAAACGAGTCGTTCGTCGATTTGGTGCGCAAGTCTTTAATGAATTCACGTTGTTCTCTGTTTATGTGTGTGTGAAGTAAGAATGATGGCCATCTTTCTTCAATTTCCTATAATAGAGATTCAACTGAGCCAAACATCTGTTGAAGGTCGAACTTATTGTTAACTTTTTTCCACAGAGTCCATGAACATCCGTCATTCAAATCCATCATACTGTTACCAGTGAGAATATCGGTGATGTTCTTCGATGAACAATTATTGCATTTACCATTGAAGCATTCTTCATCCGAGTCTGTGCACACCATTTGATTTATCAGATCTTTCATATTAATCTTGTTGGTTGCTGATAAGGCAGCTGTGCCAGCACATTTTCGATGGTGGTTGTTCCAAGTCTATACTGAAGCTATTTTAAGTTTAAATCAGCATACAAATGGTACAAACCTTCAACAACAAGTCCAGGATGTTGTTCATTGAATATTCGATACGCGTCCAACACAGTCATTTCTAAAAAGCGAACTGCTACTGATTGTTCATTGATTTTAATCGTGTCTTTGGAATTGGATGAGGTTCGACTGATACCATCTTCACGATAAAATTTGACCACATCATCAATTGTTGAGTCAGATAAAGCACGATTAGTTCCTCGCAGGCACTGTGGATAAGCGAGTATTCCATTGTTTTTCGAAGAACAAGCGATCATTGAGCCTGATTTAGTTTTGATTGAAACCTAATAAGTGGGGAAAAGTTTTTAGTAAAACTTAATTGAAAAAATACGGAGATATTGAACAAAAAGAGGATAGAATACGCACCATTTTGCTATTTTTTGTCGGCTCCAATCTTTAGAAGCAATTGTCATCAGGCGAATCCTTTCATCAACACCACTAGCAGCATATAACTTTTTTAAACCACTTAAAAGTTCCTTCGACTCATATATTGTTAGTTCATTAGGATTTGGATCATTCGAAAGTTGAGATTTCCCATCCAATACATCGCATAATCGATTTAGTTTTCGATAAACTTCATCAACTTTGGTTCGAATGGGTGATACTACTGATTTAAATACAATCGTCATTTTAGAAAATTCTAATTGAGTTTACAAACTAACCTGTCATGAATCAGATCTATGTTCAGTAATTCGAATACAGCTGATAATTCCTCCATTGCTTTGTCTTTCTTATGTTCGAATTATAGAAAACATGATCTGTCTCTTCGTTCATCGATTCGGGATCAGTTGTGCCCTCATTCATATATGGTGATTTATCATCATTGTCATCTGATTCAGCTATAATACTACTATTCATATGAAGATTTTGTTTCTCTTCTTCCTTCAATTCATTGACATCCATATCGACAGCATCATTATCATCATCATCATTTTTATTTTGATTGATAGGAGAACTTTCTGTCATAAATTCTTCATCACTTGAACTTTCATCATCGTTGACTTCCATTGATTGATGAGTCATCACTTTTTTCGATTCAAATGTATGGCATCTTGGACATAACCAACGAATTCGATTGTGAGTCACATCATATTGAAAAATCAAAAAGTTCGAAAGCTGTAAAGACACCGCCTTGATTCCTTTTGGCACAAGTGTAGATTTTCCATGATTTATCGGATGTTCACAATATTTTTGTCTTGGCATCAAGATAAAATTTTGGAAAAAAAAGAGGTACTAGTGAGCAATCAATATCTTTACTAATATTCAATGATTCATCCCATAATCTTATTCGTTTAAGATCAGGACATTTTTAGTAACACATTACGTTTTAAATCTAAAGATGTTCTTACACAGAAATGGAAAATCTATCATTTCGATAACACTGTCCTTTTCGACTGCGTTCTCTTACTTTTATGAGACCACTTCACGACAAACCTTTCTAGTGATGTGAGCAAAGTCATCAGTTCAGCATCATTTCGAGAGGATAGCATCATCAAAATTCTCGTACTCTACGAAGAAAATAAGACAAGATTTCTTCGAATTAATTGAATCTCATTCACATTCACGAAATAGGACTATTATTATATACATAGAAAATGACTTACCACATATGACTTTCAATAAGACCAGTCTGATTACTATCAGAAAACATGTTTCTAGACTTGTTTGATATTTATGAGTACTAAAAAATTTCGAAAAAAGAGCTTTTGATGAAGTTCTAGACGTTTTTCTGTCATTTTTTCTATATATGAAAAAACGCTGTAGGTGTACCTAAAAAACGCTAAAAAACTCCGGGTTTTTCGCAGATAGGACCCAACTTTTTTTTCACCAAGTGTTTTCTAACATAGATCGGATGTTTGAGCCGAAAAAAACAACCTTTCCAAAAAAGTGGATGGGTCCTCATGGATTCACCCATATTTTAATGAGCACTTGAACATGTTAATGAATCGAAAAAGATATTTATCATGTTTGAATAGATATATTTGTTTTTCATATAGGCTCCTATCATACTTTGTTCTTCTTCTCAAGCATAAAACAATATTTTTCCACTTTTAAACATTATTAGCATTCTATTTTTATTAGAAAATAAAAAACATTTCAACATTGTCCTTTTAAGTTAAATAATTCTTTTAATAATTAAAAAGAAACGAAAATTTTATATGTGAGAATTTTATTTACCAATAATATAAATGATCGTAAATAATAAAATAAAAAAAAGAAAGTTTATTCTGTTTATGTATTTGATATAATGTAAACTCGAATAAGAATAAACATCATCGGTTGATTTATCGTTATCATCTGTTTGAATCATTGAAATTTTTTGTAGAACACTAATATCAGAATGAATATATCTAAATATTGTATGAAGTTTATCTAACCATTGACATGATGCAAATATTTAAAAAAATTCAGAATCATTTGTATTTGGACCAGTATTTGCCATTGATATTATTCCAGCATCTACAATTATTCATTTTGATTTTAATTTAAAAAAAATATTATTTTTAATTAATAAGTACATTTCACATTTTTATCCATTATATTATTTATCTAACTTATTAACAGGCTTATACAACATAATAATATTTTTATTTTATTAATTTAAAATATTTTTTTCAAGAAAAAACTGATTGATTGAATAAGTCTTTCTTTTCCTTTTATTTTACATTTATTATTTTTCTTGTTCTCGTTCCATAGCTTAAATTAATCGACACATGAAAATATAGTCGTGCCTCTATTCGAACGATCGTTAGTCTTTTTCTTCTTTCCAATTCGTCTACTATTAAAACAAAAGATTCTATTTATTTATTGTTTAAATAAAATAAATAAACCTTAAATAATTTATTAGAAAATTTTATGTATTATATATAATTAAATTATACGAATTTCTGTGAACAAAACTTTTAATTTACTTTTCTAGATAAAATAAAAATAGTTATCAAACACACAACATATGGATATTATAAATAAGATGAAATTTTTCACGTCAATCGAATTTGAAGAATATTGTTTACAAGTAGCTTATATACAAAATTTTATTGTTTTATGCACGCTTGTATTTTCTGTTTTAGCGATATGAACAATTAATTGGTCCTGCTCTTTTTGCTTTATTATTTGGTCGTATTACTACGGCTTGTTTAAGAAAAATCCATTTAATAATGGTTTTTGGTCTGTTATTTTTAATGGAGTCTATGGTCTTTTCGATTTCAGATTGAATTCCAAAAGAAAAAAATTTCATCACATCTTTTCCCACACCCTATGGGACTAACGGGACTACGGCACTTCATAGGAGTACACGGAATTTATGGGACAACCTGGGATTTCATGGGGCTATGGGACTTCAGGAGACTCTATGGACCTTTCATGAAGTCCCATGTAGCCCCATGGTCCCATGAAGTCCCATAGTCCCCTAAAGTCCCATTATCCCTGCAATTCAATTTTAAATTGGGTTGAACTTTTTTTTTTGAATTTAATCTGAAATCAAATGAACCATTGTATGTTTTAATGGATATTTTCATCTTCTGTTATACTTTTGGTTGTTTCATTATGGGTAAGATACTTATGTATTACCTAGAGATGACCAGAAGTTCTAAGGACAGTGTTTAAAATTTAATAAAATAGTTCATATCGAAGGTTACATTGCATGAATATATAGCAGAATACTTTTAGAACTTTTTATCAGCCATAAATAATAATATAGCTATAATAATTATTATTATTATTCATTATAGGTGTAATATTCGTCTTGATATACATTTTTTATTACATTTATCGTGGTGGTATGATACTGGTGCAAAAATTATTTTAAAAAATGTATCTTTTTTTAAAATTATTTATTTTAAATAAAACAGTAAAAGTATAAGAAAAGAAAAAAATATCTATGCAAAAGACCAAAAGTTAATATATTTTGATAAAATATCCTTAAGAGAAAATTATTCTTTTTTCTGAAAGAAAGGGTTATAGTCTCGTTAAAAATCGTTAAAGTTTATTTGTTTGTCCAAGCCAATCAGATTTCATCAAGCTATAGTTTAGCACAGGAATGTTATTTTGGGTCGGGGTTTCGACCATTAAGGGTTATTTAACATTGCGGTTTCAACGTTGGAGGAGGGGGAAAGTTTCAGCCAATCAGATTTCTTTCAGTCGTAACTTGGCCCAACAAAGTTATTTTGGGTCCGGAGGTTTCTGCTACTGTCCTGAGTGATTGATTTCTGTATTGAAAACTAAACGCGGATAATACGCGAAAATTTTGAACAGTAAATTATCTTCCTTCTATTTTAGTTTCATTGGTAGAGACGATATAATTATTTGAACAGTGTTATTTCCTTTTCTGAAAGAAAGGATTATACTACCGGAAATTCCTTTAAAGTTTGTCTCTGTCCTAATAAATTAAAAAGCAGCAACAATTATTTCGATAATAATAGAATGTATTAATTCCTAAAAATGTCCCCAAAGGGTTTTTGAGGTCAGAGAATTGAATAGTGCTACTGATTTTTTTAAAGAAAAATAATGATTTTTCGTAAAGTTTGACCAAACGGTTTTTTGTGCTGGAGAATCGAACGGTGCTAATAGTTTTTTATGAGTTTGCAAAATTTTTTTTTACTCCAAAAAATGATTTTTTAATAACATTTGACCAAGGCACTTTTAAGGACTAAAAGTAAATTAGTGTAATTAGGTTTCAAAAGTTTATAAATTTACTGTTTCGTCGACTGAAGGGAGAGCGATACGGAGAAAAGTGAAATGCGCTTATTCGTTTGTGCCAGGTCAAGAGTGAAAGAAACATGTTCTTAGAGAAATCAAAAAGGAATCTGAACTTTAAAAAAAAATCGAACCTTTACGTTTCCGTATAGGTTTTCGGGGTCGAGGAATCGAATGGTACCCTTCATTTTTGAATATTTTTACTAAAAGAAGGCTTTTTTTTACGAAAAAACGATTTGTCTCGTGAATTGTAGAAAAGATCATAGCCAATTTGAAAAAGTTATTAGCTAAATTAATATCAAAGGCTTGTAATATTCTAGTTGAAAGTATTATGAAGGATAATAGAGAATAAAGAATTCGCATCTAAAGTCAAATTTGTGGTTAGTAATAAGTTATCAAACAATTAGTGATTAATTTTACTTTTTTTATCTAAGAAGTTTGATCGAAGATGGTCGAGGATCAATAAATGAAAACTGAGTTGGTTTGCCAAATAATTAGTAGTAAATAATATAAACTGTCTCCAGTAATACTCCATCAAAAACAATTGACAGTGAAAAATCGAAATGTAGAGTTAGTTTTTCAATGTTTCTTGATTTTTAAATAATGATAAATTAGTAAATCATCGTTTCTAATAGTAATCGACTTATCGTTATCGAACACAGAAAATGCGAATTCGAAGTCAGTAAAAATGCTTGCGATCTATTTCTTAGCTTTCTTTAATAAACAACTTGTTGTTGTAAGCTTGACTCACGGATATTTAAGGGTCGTAAATCTATGTTCGATATTGATTCTAATATAAACCGTTTTCTTTATTGATTACAAAAACATGTAAAAAACGAAGCGACTGTTTGAAGCTCTGTTCTAGACTACAATGTATTGTACTCTATTTGTGACAATTCTCAAATAGTTCTCCTTTTTTAGTTTCTTCTTAAAGAGTGTATTCACAAACACCCAGTAGCTTTTTGGGAAGAATTTAAACGAGATGCATTCATAAGCTTCAAAACTGAACTGATATCGGTCGATATAGTGACGTTAATCTAAAAGCTTTATCGTAAGTATAATAAGTGAGAGGTGAGGCACTTTAAGAAAATGGCGAATGATTCGATTCCTGAGGTAAAATAATTCTTTATTAGATATTTGACGTAAAAAGAACCATCATAAAAGGACTTCTGAATCCTAATATGGTATTATTTGCTTGTTGTCATTCCGAATATCTGTTCACTTAATTTCGAACATCATGCATCTTTTCTTATATGAAAAATATTTGTCGACCATTTATCTATCAATGATTCTCAAAATAGAAAGAATAAATTCAGTCGAGGGTTAAGCGAGTCACCTCTGACGAGCGTTACTTTTAATTATTGAGAGACGTCAACCTCACTGAAACCTGAGAAGATCATCATAAGCTTTCCAGATATATGAGATTTCTTACAGGATTAAAGCCTTATTTAAAAATTTCTTTCTCTCATCTGAAGGAAAATTATACGTCCTAATTAATAAAAGCTCACAATTCTCTAGAACGAGCTATAATGAAAAAAATCTTCGCCGAGACTCAGTATTGATGCAAAACTATGTTGTTATATCAATCATTAGAACTAATCAAGATGTATAGGTATATGTTTCTAGTGCCACATGCAGCTAATATATGGTAGCGATATTCCATGACTCCTTTAGTTTTTATCTAATTTTGCCTTAGAATATTATCTTAGAGATCTTTAAAAACTTTTAATGGTTTTCTTCGAAACCTTTCGAATTTGAAATTTTTTTACGAGTATTTAAAGTAGAAATCTTAGGTAATATTCTTGCATACTTTCCTCAAAACAACATTTTCGACGGAACTCAACTTTTTGAAAAGAAGGGTCTTTAATCGATGTTTCCAACCAGAGGTGCAGAATCTTCGGTGGAACGGTCAAGTTTGCACTCTCGGGAAAATTTATTCGCAAATTTTCCCCTTTTGAAAAAGTGTAAATCAGGAGGCTCACGCAGTGATACACCAAAAATTCCTCAAAAAAAGAAAACCTCTTGCTGTCCCATGCTGGAGCGCATGAGAAAGGTTATACACCTTTGGTTTCAACATTCCTTTTAGTTCATGTTTTCAAAATCGGATTTAATATAACTAGTTCTAATACTTTTTCAAACATTGTTCTAATTTAGCACGAATATTGGAATTCTTGTCAAATGTATTTGCCGGTGTTATTGTATCCGCCATGCTTATTCAAGAAAAATGAATGCTACAACCTAGTGTTTCTGTTTGTGTTATTACATTATGTCCTAAAGATCAAAAAGCATTGGTACCTAAGTTCCAAGCGATGCTTCATGCAAAGATATCAAGAAGTCCATTTGATCTTGTAAAAGTGAGTTTTTGCAGCTTGTCACCATTATTTATATCTTAGTATTGGAAACCAAAGTTTTTCTGGTTTGAAAATCTGTGAAACAGTATGTACCATGATATATTAAATAAAGAACAGCTTTCAAATCACGAGCATGATAGATTAATGTGCATAATAATTGACGATAAGCGTCCGATTGACCACCTAACTCTAATTTTCGAGCTTTTCAAAAATAATTTGCTCATTAAAGAAGATATCTATTTTATTAAAAAAAAATAAAAAATCTTCTCGCTTTATCATATTTGTCTTACTCGATATTGATGAAATATTAAAATATTTGATATTTTGATATACCTAGAAAATAAATCAACAAAAATCTTGGTTGCTATTGCAAAGATTTCTCCATCAAATTTTCGAGTTACTCTCATATTCCTCTACAATAATATCATAAATAGAGTTTGCCCATCCTTGTAGGAGAATACTGAAGTGAGTTAAAATTCGTTTGATAGATATTGAAAAAAAAACTTTTTGTGAAATAGGATCTAAAAAGAATATTGAGCTATGAAGTTAGAAAACTGGACCTACTCTTCCCATTTCTCACACTTCATGAAGTGATAGGCACTTTATCAAATTTTCTCACTAAAGAGATTATATTAATTGATTGTCTTCACTTAATTTCTAATGTCATTTTATGACCCAACAAAAAGATTAATAAGTTTGTGGTTTGTTTATTTCAAAATAGGTCTAAATCGGAGCAAAACCTGAATATATAGAGTATGGATGCACTAATTCCAATTTTTGGAATTGGCACATCGCTACGCAGAGTTTGATAACATATGTTTGTCTTAGGTATATAATCATTTAATTTTGTTTCGATATTTGCCTAAAAAAATAAAATTTATTTTTATATTTATTAAAATAAGAAGGAATATAATACTGATTGATATGCATACGGTTGTGATAATGGAGAAATAGACGCAGATAAATAAGATTTTGCAATATTATATTTTTATCGAAAATATGCTTCTTTGTGATATTTCAGTTAATATGAAAATAATTGTGAAATATAGATATTGCTAGTTTATTCCGTGACTACTTAATTTAAGAATGTGTATTATAGATTTAATATCAAGAAAAACACTAAATACAATTCTTTATTAATTTATTATACTAAATTAGTCGACATGTTTCGCTACATCAGTAATATAATGAAGACACAAAAAGGTTTTGACAAATAATTTATAGTATATATAAGACGTCTCATTATATTTAGATCAAATGGGCTGATATTTTTATTAATGATAAAGAAAGGTTCATAACTTATATTGATAAAAGAAATGCTGTCAAAAATTGTATTGAAATAGTACAATTAATATCAGCAAAGATCATAATCGTTCAATCATTATGAATGATTAACATTTATAGCTAAGACTTTCAGGATAAATTTTATAACAAGACATGTATTTTATAGTATAAATACAAGTCCAAATGATTGTGATATGGAGGATTAATTCAAAAAAAAATTCAATGTCATCTATTCTTAGCAAAATAAATAAAAATGTTGTTTTATTCATAAATCGTCAACGAATATAATTATTCATTAGATTCAGTTGTAAATATTTCAAACCAATTTTGTGACAATAATATTCGATTTTTTTCTACTGTTTAATCCTTGTCTGTCCAAACTTTTTTGTGTAGTTAATAAACTTATTAAACGTGAGAATGAGGGTAGTTCCTAATTAGTATAATTCATTGCGACAAAGTTTTAAACAAAAACGATTTGTTCATTATAGATTATATGCTTCGTCTTTATATTGTACTGTGTTTCTCATTACAAAACCAAAATTTATCAATAACTGACATATGTCGAAATTGATTGTGGTTAGGCTTTCTTTTAATGCTGTTAAAACTGTAATAAAGATGTTTTAACATGTAATTATTTTTAGCGCGATATTTTAACGAGAAACGTCATTAGAAATGACTGAAACACATGTTCAATGGTTGACATATCATTTTAATATAGAATATATGTTTCATATTGCATTAGAACAACTACATCATATAGATAATAATGATGAGAATTATTTAGTAAAAATATTTATATTTATATTGAATTTATTTTCTTTTATTATATGCTTTTGTTTTAACAGGATGATTCAATATTAACTGATTGTTCAATATTTTCAAATGAAATAGAAGAAAATTTAAATAAAAAAAGATTTCGGTATTTATTAAATTTAACAATTTATCTATGGACTTCATTAATTTTATGGATCATTTTTAAAATATTAATTTCTTCATTTTATTCTCAATAATATTCGTAAAAGATATTAATAGTTTTTCCATGTTTTTTAGAACAACTAACGGAATTTCCGATATGGAAATGAAAAAAATATGGTTGAATATCTCAATAATTTTCTGATTTGAATAATAATAAAATTCTGATGTAATATTGTTTTTTATCTTCTTACTGTAAAATTACTTTTTTTTTCATACTTATATTTATTAAATAGAAAAAAAGAAAATTAATCCTACATATAAATATAATTCTTAATTTTGTTATATATCGAATAAAATCATAGATAATAATATAAGAAAAGAACCTTCATTAGAATTTTCTATAAAAGAAAAAACTAATTCTTTATTATCAACTCCTTTTATTTTTCAAAACACATTTAATTCACAAAACAACAGCAACAAAAAAAAAAAGAAAATCTCTTATAATAAAAAAATAATTCTTCTTCTTCTTTTTTTTTTATTTTAAATCATTGGAAAATTATTTTGTCGTCTAGAATTTTCACGACAAAATGGACATAAACTACGTAAAATAATATTAAATTTATGTCGAAAAAATTTACTAAATATATAAAAGAATATTGGATTAAATGCTGTTGATGATAATGCTAATAATATTGATATAATAAAAAAAAGACGATTTTCATATAAATGATGTAATTGATTTATTTGTGTATAAATAAAGATAATTTGTGTCGGAGAAAATGCAATAAAATAAAATATAGCAACAAGTAATAACATAATAATAGCTCGTTTACGTGCTGTATCACTATTTTTATTTGTTGAATTTGTTATCGTTAATAAATGTGTTTGAGAACGTGGTGTTATCATTGGTACTAAACTCATATTATTATCAGTTAATGGTGTTGGAGATAATGTACTCATTTTTGTTCCTGAATATTGACGATGTGAATCAGTTATGGAATATTGTTGTAATTGTTCAGCACGACAATGTTCTTGTACAACACGATCAACCAAAAATATTTTTCGACAAATAATTATATAAAATATTGCCTAGAATAATAGAATATATTAGTTTATTAAAATATCTTGTCTAAAAAAGAAGAATATTTTGACACAGTATGACATTAAAAGTATTTCAAGGGCAAATTTTGTTGTTTTTTTTTTATAATTTTTTTTCCTTTAGAAAAACAATTGCTACTTATTTATAGAAAGAACACTTTAATGCTTTTAAAATCTGACAAAAAAAAAAAGAAAATCAACCTAACAGAATTTATGTGAGATATCTTCGAAGATGTATATTTGACCTAATTTTATAATTATAAACTTTAGATGTCATAGTACACGATGTGAAAACCGACACTAATTCAAATTCTGATAGTAATTGGCGTGTTATATTAAAACCGCTATTCATAGTCTTTAATTTAGATTTACATGTCTTCAATTCTAATCTTTTATTGAAATTATTGATAATATAGGGTGGTGACTTTTTTTTTTATGTTTCCTCCTTTTTCATTTAATCCCTATCATTACACATGTTATTCCATTCTCATTCAAACTTTTACAGAAAGTACATGTATATATATGCATTAGATCATTCTATCTTAGATCTAAAATTTAATAAAAAAAATTATCTTATTATTTTATATTGAATAAAAACAAATCTATATGAACTTACTTGTACAAAAATTGGTATAAAAAAGAAAGCAATTGATTCAATATATTTATAAATTAAAATAAAATATGAATGTTTATAATGATCAGATAAACCACATATATAATGTTGTGAACGATTAGAAAGTTGATGTAATCTTAATAAAAATAGATTTGGTAATGCCATTATTATTCCTATAGACCATATTAAAATAAATATTGATACAAGACGTTTATGTCGATTAACATGAGAAATTTTTATTGGATGAATTATTGCGATATATCTAAAACAAAAAAAGATTCCAAAGAAAAAAACAAACTTTAATTTTTAATAAATTGTACCTTTCAATACTAATAATAAGTAATGTTTGTACACTAACATAACAACCAAGTACTTGAGAAAAACGAACTACTTTACATAAAGATAAACCTAGATACCAAGCTGTTGGCCATGAACGATCAAATGAAAATTGTATTATATCAAAAATATTAAAAAAAAGAATAATTAAGTCAGCACATGACATATTAACAAGTAGAAGATCTGTTGATGAACGTCGAATTTTAATATGATTTGTTAAAACAGATAATAAAACAAGAATATTACCAATTAAACCAATAATAACAATAATTATGAATAAAATAATAAGAAATATTCGAAACCATTCTGATGGTTTATCAACAAAATTTATTATAATTGTATGATTCATTATTATGTTTGTTTGTTTTTTTGGAGGGATTTTTTCGTCTGTATATGGTGATATTTGTTAAGACAGTTAGAATAAGACAATCAAATAGGAAATGGTGAAAAGGCGGAAATGTGAAGCAACCATCCGTAAGTAGACGAAGAAAAGAACAAAACTAGAGAAAAAATATATAAGAATAAAATGACGATGATGTCTCTACATCTCCGATCCGATTTGTCGTCAGAATGCATTCACATGCGTATTTGACAAGATGTTTATAAGAAAAACAGAAACTTATGAACATCATCATCAACATGAACGATAATCTTGCATAGTTTTTTGCGTGATAGTCTTAC
>JAJEKB010023430.1:0-28574 GCA_022393335.1 Macrotrachela quadricornifera | reverse complement strand
CAGCATTGATATCAATAGAAGAATGTGATGATATTGTTGTATCAATCGTTGCCTCATTTGTCTCTGATACAATAAATGAAGATGTGGGCGATTTAGTCCATTTATCAAGCGATACATTTGTTTGAACTGATGATGTATCGGATGTGTATGTATGGGTGACAGCGTTGGTAGTTGACGGAAATTTCGATAATAATAGTGATGAAGCTAAATAATCTTTTGAGGTTGTAATTCTATCAGTTACAGTTGTGTCACCTTGAATAGCTGTTGTTGTATCTGTTTCTGATAATGAATGACTATTGGCTATGTCCGAATTTATTGATGAAATCAAGTGTTCACGTGAACTTTGACTACTTATGGTACTAGTAGTTTGTGTTAATATTTGATCAATATTAGACTGCATGGATGGTACAATTGATACTATCTTTGTAGGTTTGTCGGTAGGAAAAGTAGTCTCTTTCGATATACTGAAAATATTATTGTCGGTGATCGAATGTGGAATGACGGATGTATCAGTGCTTATATCGTTCAACTGAGATACTGTTTTCGCATCAATATGTGTCATGAATTGTGAGGATAACTGTGGATATGACGTGATAGTACTTTCTGTAGTAAGTAAATGACTGATAGAATTTGTGGTGACATCACTTTCGATGGATGATTGACTATCTGTTATCGATGTTGATATTTGATCTAAATTTTTTAGTGTTGTAAATATTCGATCACTATTTGATGAAATTGATGATTCAACTGAATTACTTGTTGTAACGAATGTTTCGCCTGGTAAAGACGCTGTTTTACTTTGTTCTGTAAATGAATTAATATAGGAACTGAAGTGGACAGATGGTATTTGGGTTGTAGTATCCATACGAGTCATTGATGACGTGGCCACTGTTTTTATTGAATTCGCATACGTATTTGAGTTTGAAATGTCTTCAATTGTGTTTAGTATATTTGTAGTAGTTGTCGATAAAAATTCAGTATTTATATCCGAAATCGATTGAGTTTTATCCGAGTTGGATGTGATCGTTGAAGTGTGATCAGTTTTTATGTTTTGACTGGTATGAGAGATAAATGATTTGGTTATGAGAGAATTGCTATCTGATGTAGCGATAGATGTTGTGGGTATTTCATTCATGCGCTGGACTGATGATAGTGTGTGATGTGACGGCTCGTTAGAAATAGATGGAAGAATAGTTGAAGTGGGAATGAATGATGTTTCTATTAACAACTGAGTTGGTGTAGTGCTTAAGATGGTTTTTGTCGTGTGACTAGTCAGTATCGATTGGAATAAGAGTAATGCGGATGTTTCACTGACAGTTGAAGTTTTTTGGTTCGAAATAGAAAGAGTACTTGTTAATTGTGACTGAATAGGCGAAAGTGTTTGGATATAAATTCCTTTTTCATCAGTAGTGAAAGATGAAGATGTTGAGGCATGAGAATTGATTGTTGATGATGCGATTGAACTTAAAGCATTTCCTTCAGTAAGTGGACCATTGTTTGATGTAGTAGTAGGGCCATGTGTAATGATGTTAGATGATGTAATAATATTAGTCTGAGTTTGTTGTTCATTGCTACTTAGTTTTAAAGTAGTCGATGTCAAAATATTTAATATAGAAGAGCTTGTCTTTGTTAGAGTTTCAGTTAAACTAGACGATTGTTCTTGACTTATACTGGAAGTGTCTGTATTAACACTTGAACTAATAAATATTGGTTTATAAATTGTAGATAAGAAACCGGTACTCGTTATATCTACACTTTTTGTTGATGATAATGTATTCATTTTTGTCATATGACTTGTTGAATGCAAAGCATCTTCATGAGCAAGCGAAAAAATTGAAGACGTGATCATATCATTGATATGATCAGTTTCAGTTGACAAAGTAGTATATATTAATGAATTTTTAGTTTGTGTTGTGCTAAATAATTGCATCGACTGGCTACTTGATTTGTAATCGTTATCTAATAAATTAGATGATTGTTGAGATGTTTGAAATTCATGTATATCAGTATTTGTATTTCGAGAAATTGTTGTACTACTAATCTCATCCACAGGTTTTAATGTTGTAGATTTAATAGCATTAGTGAAGAAAATCGTTGTTGTTAAACTTCGAAATTGAGAATTATCTCCTATCGATGATGTTTTTTGATCAATACTAGGATATGAACTGGTGAATAAAGTTTGTAATAATTTTGTTGACATGTCATCTATTTCTTCTGTTGGTGATATCGTTGAATATATTATGGGGACAGAAGTGATAGAACTACTTTCTACATAAGCATTCGTTAATGAAGCAGTAGTAGTAAAAGAAGATAAATGCAAGCTTTGTTGATTAGTTAAATTATTTAGCAATCTACTTGTTATTATCATGCCAGAAGTACTTACAACAGTAGTTGTTGTATTCAATTTTGAAGATGTTTGATAAGGTTCATTTGAAGTTAATCCATCATATGATGTTGATATTAAATCCGTTGTTAATAATGATTCAGTTGACTGATATTCATCCGTTAAAGATAATGATTCATTGAATTTAATAGATACTGCAGATACATCAGTTGTACTATCTATATCGATGAGTAAAGGAGGTGTTGATGTTTGGATGTAAACATCTGTCGCAATTGTTGATTCTAGAATATTTATGATGTTTAGAGAAAAATAATGATTTTATAGAGAAAAATTTACCACTAGTCACTATTTCTGTACTTGAAAGAAAAGTAGCATGTTGTTTTAGAGTACTTGTTGGTAGAAAAGTTGTTTCACGATGTGTAGACGCACTTGTTTGTGAGCGAAGAGTTGTTGGATTATATGCTAACGAGAATAATGGATTTAAATTAAGTTAAATTAGAATTTGTCATATGACAAATATATCTTTTTTAGATATAATTGTCTCGAGAAGGAAAAGCTTATAGCTTTATTTTAATAAAATGAAATATCAAATTTTTGTAATAACAAAGCATGATTATATTCCTACTTGTTGATTTAAATCGATCAGTTGTACTTCTAAATCGACCACGTCGCTGTGTTCCAGTTGTTATTGGAAATGTCGCTGTTGAATAAGCTCGAATATCTATTATTATATTACAATTTCATTTAATAAAAATTCTAATCCTAGAAACTACCTGTCCTGCTAGTAGATGCTAATGGAGTAATGGCAGTAGTAAGACGTCGACGTCGTATTGCACTCGTTAGTCGATTAGTACTTGTAGGCGTTACAATAAGTGAAGTACCATAACGTTGAGTTGTTGAAGGAATAAAAGCAGTTGAATAATATGTTTGTTTGCGTGTACGACGTGGTTTTGTTGATGTCAACGAAGATATTGATTGGCTGGTTAATTGAGTTGATGTACCTCGTAAAAATGGGGTAGATGATAATGGTTTATACGGTAAAAATGGAGAAATTTTTTTGGTTATTTGTCGATAAAAACTAGTAGTTGGTGTTGTTGATTTAAATGATGATAATAGAGCATTGGTAATGAATGGTTTGACTGTGGTTGGAAGATATCTCGATGATAAACTTGTTTCTTCAGTATAACTAGATATTGTACTTGATTGTAGATCAAATGTTTCGGTTGTTGATTCATCATAAAATACTGATGACGTGTCAATTTCAGTTTCATTTGTAGTAAAATCAGATCCGGTCGAAGTGTCAAAAATTTCAGTTGAATAATCATAGAAAGCAGTAGCTAATGTTATATCTGCCGAAGAATTTGAGGATGTTTCTTCCTGCTGACTAATTGTTGTTTGAAACAGGTCAGATTCGATAGTAGTATCATTTATTATTGATAAATCATTTGTAGTAGAATTGATTAATTGTTCAGAGGTATCAATAGAAACTGTTTCAAATTCATCACTTATTGTTGTAGTTTTTGAGAAATTAAGAGATGATGTTTCATCACTAGTAAAATCTGTTAATGATGGTGATGTTGCTTCATTAGATTCAGTTGTTAAATCTATATCAACTGATGATATTTCAGTTGAAAAAGATTCAGTTGATGCTGAAGTTAAATTGGTAGCATATGTAACTTCTTCAAATGGTTCTGATGTTGCCGTTAAATTTTCGAATAATGTTGTTCCTTCAAATTCATTTGATGTTGTTAGTTCGATTTGTTCTGATGTTGATGTGTCTTCAAATTGTTCGGATGTTGATGTTTCATTTGTAGACATTGTTGTTTCTTCAAATATCTGAGATGTTGTTGATTCCATAAATGCTTCTGTTGTATTAATTTCATCTATAAATGAAGTAGTATTTTCAAATTCTTCGAATATTGTTGTTGTTTCATCTATAGATGATGTTGTATCTTCAATTATTTCCGATGTAGTTATTAAATCAATTAAAGATGTTGTTGTATCTATTTCATTAAATGTAGTTGATGTTTCAATTTGTTCTGTTGACGTTTCTTTTATTGTAAATTCAATAGTTGATGTTTCAGATGAAATTGTAGTAACAACAGTACTAATATCATTAAATATTGTTGTAGCAATTGGTGAACTTGTTTCGATTATAGGTACAGTACTTGTTGTTGTTGTTGATTTTTGTGTAGAGATACTTCGAGATGTAAATATATATGATGAACGACTTGTTGATCGTGTTGAATGAGTATATGTTGAATATGGTGTTTGTACTTCAAGTGTCACGTCATATGTATCGACTGATAAGAGACTTGAATTGATTTGTTGTGCTTGTAGGATACTTAATCTTACTGGTACAACTAACAGTAAAGAAGAAGAATGAAATATAACTCATAGGAAATATAGTTCTTACTTAAACGAGTTATATTTGGTGCTGAGCAAACTTGTGCAGATATTTGAGATGTCTTGCTATCACTTGTCAATAAATTTAATGGTTGTCGAAAGGCAGTTGCATTAGAAAGTAAACGACGTAAAGCAAGATTACGTGCACCAACGCAAGTTGAACAATAATCAAAATAAACTTGAATATTTCGAACAATGAAAGTAGTAGGACATGATGTATCTCTTTGAAAAAAAAGATATTTTTTTAATTTTCTTATTTAAATCTTTAACGTAATTACCGACGCTTTCGACCAATTTTCGATTGTTGTTGTACAAGAACCCCATCAATAAATAAACCACGATATCCAGGTTCTTTAACTAATTGATCCGAAAGCTAAAATAAAAGAAAAAAATGTTTATTGAAGAGAATTTAATGTGATTAATCTACAAACATATTTTTCAATAGAAGCTTTATTTTCACCAGATAAATAAGTATTAGAAGGAAAGTCAGCTTCATTAGCATTATTTATTCCATAATGCAGATCACCTATATCGTATCCTAAGTAATAAAATGATATATAATTCTAACAATATAATTAAAAGAAATTGACATACTTTCTATACTACTTTCACCGATAGAATTTGTTTCTATAAAAAGATAAAAATAGAATAATTAATAAAATTGAATATTTTACAATTAAATACTAACTTCTAAAAGCAATTGTTATGCCGGCAATCATAGCGAAAAGAGCAAGTAAACCAACGGTAATAAATATACAACCGACTAGCCATAATGTTTTGCGTGAGCCTCTGTTTAAAAAAATTAAATTCAAATTTTTACATTTACAAATCAATTAATAATAAAATTTCAAGACGTTGATTTTATAACTTTCATTAAAATATTGCTAATAGAAGCTATAATAAATAATGAATTTTACTAATCATACATTACCTAACGGCTACGGGTGTTGTAACTTGATGCATTCCAGCCCAGATTCGTGGTGAAATGGTCACATCACCTCCAAGCGATTGATTGAGATCACTGTGTAATCGAGCAACTGCTTCCTTCTATAAAGAAACAAGAAAAAGAAATCTCTTAGAAACAATGTTATTTGCTCAACTACTTGTCAATTTTCTTATTGATTGTTCTTTTTACCGTAATAAATTAGAATAAGTTAGAAAAAGAAAATCCTTGTAGACATGCAACAATTAAATTCTATATTTTACACTGAATATTCGCATTTACTTACCATTGGAACTACTTGGACTCGTCGCACAAACTCCATACGTGTAGTTGTTGTTACTGCAGCTCGTTCTAAATCACCAGCATCAATATCGGTAATGACCGGTTCTATACGATTTGTTCGTCTCATTATGAACTACTTTCTCTTATTGTCTCTGCTAATAAACGTTTTGACCTACAATTGATGTGGTTATTGCTACACTTCGGTTCTTTCCTATTCTTTCATTGTGATTTTAGTCTAACATAACGTAAACTGATCACAGTTGGTTTGTAACTGTTGTTTCTTTTACTATGGAAGCAGAATCATGAGTAGGTGTACATTAAAAAGAAATGGCACTGATTGTATTGTATTCCCATAAAAAGAAATTGAGCGAGAGAAGTTGAGATGTCTGTTGTTATCATTTCTTTTTTTCTTTTTAAACAAACATGTTTTATTGTTTCCTTAATAATACACTATTAAAATTATTCTATTTTTAATTTGAAATAAAAAACAGATTAAGTAGTGCGTATTTAAACCGTTGTGAGTATTACTAATGATTGTATTTCATTGAAAAAAAAAAAGGCAAAAGAACATTGTAAAAGTATTTATTGATTAAAACAGCAGTATAAAATGAAATTGGAAACTTTTAGATATTATAGATATCATTGAAATATAAAAAAAAATCAAATTAGTATTAAAATTCAAAGTAAAAGAATCAGTCTACAAATTAAAAAAAAAAGAATATATAAACATGAGAAGGTTGAAGATAATAATTGAAATTTTCCGAAGGAGAAATAATGTATCTTAACTACGATAATTAATAAAAAAAAATGTCTTAAAGTAGATTTTAGATGGCAATTAGATACATAGAAAATCAGTATAATAAATTTTAGAAATTGATGAAATATTTTTATCATTAGAGGCAATAGAAAATGATTGTTTTGTTTTATTTTTGAATTAAAACAACGAGTACTCTGAAATGAAAATTTACTCAATTATACAGATGTGAAGGACAAAAAGGAAAAAATTTTTCGAGATAAATTTCAAAATAAAATAAATAGATTATTTTTTCGGATCTAATATATATATTTACATGAAACTTTGTGTTAAAAACGCGCGTCATATTTATAATGTTTGTTTATTCGGATAATTTTATACATTCCTATGATATCGATTAATGTTACGAATAATAAAGAAAATTATTCTTTTAATTTAATATATTTTCAATGACATCTACATTAAATCGTGGTATTAAAAATGAATTATATCAATTTATTTCATATACAAATGCTAATGATGATGCTGAATTAATAGATAATTTTAAACAACGATGGTCTCGTGTATCACCATGTGATGCAACAATATCACTTGATAAATTTCAACTTATACGTACACTTGGTCGAGGTTCATTTGGTCGTGTTGTTTTAGCTTTATTAAAAGCTGATAATATAAATAAAAATGATGGAAATAAATTTTATGCAATTAAAGTTATGGATAAAAAAAAATTAGTTCGTTATAAACAAATTGATCATACATTAAATGAACGTCGAGTTTTATTTTCATTACAACATCCAAATACAGTTCGATATTTTTTTTCATTTAAAGATAATTCATTTATTTATTTATCAATTGAATATATTAGTGGTAAAGATTTAATATTGCAAAAAAAAAAATTTTGCTTTTTCTTTTTTGTTAAGGTGGTGATTTATTTACTTATTTAAGACATACGGGAAAATTTAATGAAAAACATGTGAAATTCTATGCTGCACAAATATTTCTTGTCTTTGAATATTTACATCATTTTGATGTATTGTAAGTTATTTTATTATTTTATATATTTAATATATATATATATACTTTATTTAAAATAGATATCGTGATCTTAAGTAAATATATTAGTTATTTTTTTTTATTGATGAAGAGATAAGAGTTTTTAATTAAGACCAGAAAATATTTTAATTGGTGATAATGGTTATTTAAAAGTAACAGATTTTGGTTTTGCAAAATATGTTACTGGTCGTACATATACATTATGTGGTACACCAGATTATTTACCAGTAATGAAAATATTAAAATAAAAGATTAGATTATATATATATATTTTTTTTTCTTATTTGATTAGCCGGAAATTATTAAACATAAAGGTTATGGAAAATCTGTTGATTGGTATGTTATAGATGAAAATAAATTAAATATAATATTTGGATTGATTTTTTTTCTAGGTGGACATTTGCTGTTTTATGTTTTGAAATGGCTGCTGGTCAACCACCTTTTTCTGGTAAAGATCATATTCAACTTTATGAGTATGTTTAATTAAAAATATTTATTATATTTTAAAAAAGATAAATATTCATAGAGCAATTGTTAATCAACGTTATACATGTCCATCATCATTTTCAACTGAATTAACTGATTTAATTAAAAAAATACTTGTTATTGATGTTACAACACGACTTGGTTGTATGGCTAATGGAAATAAAGATATACAAAATCATCCATTTTTTGATAGTACTAATTTTGCTAAAATATATCATCAAACAGAAAATCCTAATAATATACCATGTAAATTTAATATAAAAGAATAGGAATTTTTTTTTATGTTTATCTTTATATTAATTAGATAAACCAATTAAAAAAGATCCATTAGATCCATCATTACTTAGTCAAGCAGAAGAACCAATTCGAGTATCAAGACATAATCTTCATGAAGAAGAATTTCGAATGTTTTGATAAGACTATATTTAAATGAGAATTTGGATGAATATGTATATTATTTTTTCTTAAATGACAATATAAAGCTTGATAATGGTATGCAAATTATTTTTTCATATGATTATATATTTTTGACTTTTGGAATTCTAAATCTATAGTTGTAACTTTCGTAATATATCAGTTGGAAGAGTAAAATCTTCTCAATAAAATTTACTATTTCAATATTTTCTAGTCTAATCCATAGTTTTTAATTCTTCTGAAATACTTTCTTATGAATGAAAAATGAACAAAGATTTTATTTTAAAAATTTTGATCTATCCGTTAAATTACTTGCATTATTATCTATATACTATTAGAGTCTAACTTATGATCATCGTCTACTTGCTTCCTATTTAATATAGACTGATTTTCAACAGATTCATTATTAATCTATTCCAAGTAATTCATTTAAATTTTTTCCTTATTACGCAAAAAAGAAACATTCCTGTTATTATTATTATTATGAATAAAAAAAAATTCGATAAATACAATCACTGTTAATCAAAAGATTCTGTCATAATGAGAGGAGGTGTAGGAAAAATTGTTTGATTTGTATCAGATTGTTGAAGATTAGCTCGTGTTAATAAAGATGATTGACGTTTAGGTGGTAAAGCAATAAGACGCGGTCGAGCAGTTAAACTAAATTCACTATGATATGCTTCTTGTAAAATATTCCATAATGTATTTTCTAAAATATCTTCAATTAATGATGTTATATTTGGATTATTTTTTAAACGTTCATTTTCTTCTAATGTTTGTTTTTGATCAAAATCAGAAAATAATGATGGTGTTGATGATATTTGTTTTCGAATATTTGGATGTGTTGTTTTAGGTTGTGTTTCATTACGATTATAAAAAGAATTTTCTTGATCATTCGTTGACCAAGCAAGACTTTGATCATGTTCAGCTGTATTAGCTTCATATGGATTTGTTCGAGTTTGATAATCTTTTGATAAATCCGTATCTTGTTGTGGTTCATTATTACTTGATGAACGAGTATATTGTAATTGTGTAAAATAAGGTATTGGTTCAGCAATCATATCAGGTAATGTATCAGCAAAAACTCGATCTGATAAAAGAGTTCGAAGTAAATCTGATAATGTACCACGAAGTAGATCAGCTTCTTCAATTGTTACTGTTATTTGTTCATTATTTTTTGTATCTAATTCATATTCTTCTTCATCATTATTAATCAATTTATCTGTTTCATTTTGTTTTGAATGATTTTTTAGATTTTTACTACGATAATCACCACCTGAAAAACAAAATTATTGTATTTCTTTTTATATTTCATAATGAAAGAAAATAATGAAATTTAAATTTTCTTAAATAGCTCATACTTTTGCATTTGAAAAACATATATCATGATGGATTTAAATCATAGTAACTAACTCATCTTCTGAAGAATCGAACTATAGTCAACTTTGCCGATCATTCTCAAAAATCCCAGAAAAATTAGTTTTCATATATCAACTTGAAACTTAAGAATATATTCAAATACTTTTTTTTTGTCTTTTATAAAATTTTAAAAAATAAAATATTACCTAGACATGTATCAATAAAGAATTTTTCTAATTGACTTGTATCATTAGATAAATCTAGATATTCATGATAGACTAATGTACGTGCTGTAAATGCTAAATGTAATAATTCAGGTATAGGCATTTGTGGTCTTATATTCATTTGTTTTTTTGCATTTGTACGTAAACGTCTTGTACGATCAACATTACTTTCATCAAGTTCATAATTAACTAAAACAGGTGGTAAAGTTTTACACATTTGTAATGTTGATCCTTGTTGAAATTGATTTTGTGATGAATTTTGTTGTTTATCATTATCATCAAGTGCACCACTACGTAAACACATTTCATATTCTTCATCATCAATTTCAAAACGTTCCCATTTTTGTTGAATATTACTTTCCCATTTTTTTAAATCAAGATTGTATTGATTAAGTGTTGTTTCATTATATATTTCACAAACAAGATCAATATCATGAAATGCTGGTGCTTCAATTGCCATAAATGTTACTTTTATTGGTAATGATTGTCGAGGTTGGATTTTACCACGAACTATTTATATATATATATATATATGAAAATTATTTTTTTCTTTTATTTAAATTTAAAAAAAATTAATTAAATATAAATACAAACCTGGTTGAATTCGTATATGTCGAACTTGTTCAGGATTTGTTACATGCCAAATAAATGAAATTGAATCATGATTTGATTGATTTTTAAGAAATGTTATATGACGTTGTTTAGTAAATAATGGTAAATTACCAAAATTAATACGATCAATTGTTAATGATGCTAAACGATTATTTAAATTTAACTGTTTTGTTATTTCAATATTATCTGTTAAAGTTTTTGATATATCTTCAGGCATATCACGTTTATCAAAACCATGACCAATAAATGTAATAAATACTGGATCACAATGTTCCAAATCAATTTTTATATTAAATATATATTCCCGAGCTTCAAGTGGATTAAATACCCATTGAGTTACAAAACTTTTATTTGGAGCTAATGTACCTTCTGGTGTAAGACAATCAAGTACCCAAAATCCATAATTTGATGCCGATATTTGTTCTAATTGACTCATATCCACCTAAAATAAGTAATATAATTTATGAGTGAGAGGAAGAAAAAAGAAGAATTTTTAAAATATTTTTCTTTTTTTTATATATAGAATTTTATCTACCTGAAAATGAATCGGTACTGTACCACCATTCCATAATTCATACTGTTGTACAGGTGCTCCTTGTGCACCAAGTTCAACTGGTAATAAATGATGTACAGTTGAATAAAATTGAACATATCTTTCTCCTGGTTCAACACTTGTACCAACTAAATTAAGCATAATTTGTCTACCTCGACCTACTTTAAATATAGCTGGTAATGTATGTTGACCAGCAAATATATGTTTATATGATATTGTAATTGTAACATTTGAACCTTTTTTTAAAATTCCTTTTTTAGGATTAATACTAAATATTTTATTATCTTGTAATTTCATTTCATTTAATTCTTCTTCGGTAAAATCACCTGTACGTGCCCAATATTCTAATTCACATTGAAGATCTTTTGGAAAAAGAAATGTCCATGTTGTATCAAGATCACTACAATTTTCAAGTAATAAATGAACTTCTGATGGTGCTGAATTAATTGGTGCAGCATTAAAATTAAATGATATAGCTTCTGGTTGTTCAAGTGGTGGTAATGGTGATTGTGAAATATTTAAGTTATTTTTTTTATATTTAAAAATTTTTGTTTCAGATATTTCTTCACGATGTGAATTAATTGCATATGTTAATTCATCAGCTGTAGGTTCTTTTGATAATAATGCATTTATTTTTGCTAAATTAAATGCTTTTGAAAGAAGACCTTTACTTAATGATGCTGCTTGTTGTGAACCAAGTATATCAATAAATGCTAAATGTGGATAAACACCATGTACAGTTAATGTACATAAATGATGTGTATGTTCACTTAAACGTTGATTATTATCATCTAATAATTCATAAAAAATTTCTATTTGATAATTTGATCGACTAAATGGATGTATACGACATGGTACACATATTTTAGCTTTACCATCAATTTCTCCATAACCATCTCGATTTGATAAAAATTCAATAATAGACATTTCTTCATCAATTATTGAATTATTTTTATTATCTAATATAGATTGTTTTGTATGTAAACGATATCGAAGTAAACAATCACCACCATTTGTTATATAAAGATCATATGTTGTTGATGTACCTAATGCAATTGCACCAATATCATGATGTGTTTCACTAGCACGAAGAAAACCATCACGAGTTGATGCATGAATAGTTATATGATAAACTTCTGCACCTTGTTTTGTTCGATCACCAATCCAACAAGTTAATTTAGCTGGCATTGATATTTTTCCTTCTTCTTTTGGTTTATATATAATTATAAAATCTTTTTCTTCATATGGATTAAATGAACCATTTTTTGGTTCAATACGTAATGATGTTATATTAGAATCTAATGACCAATTAAATTCTAATTGAGAACGTGTTAATGATTTTAATTGTAAATGTGTTTCAGAACTTAAACCAACACATGTTGTTAATGCATAAATTTGACCATCATTTGGTATTAATAATCTTGCTTTTTCTTGTGTAGCAAATATATGTAAAATTTTATCAAATTTTTCTCGTTCATTTAAACGTACTATAATACGTTCTTGATGTATTTCATTATTAATATTTGTACGTATTGGTTTATAACGAACAATTATAATAGCATAATCACCTTGTTTTATATAACCATTTGATGGTTTAAATGTAAAATGACTTGTATCATCATTTGATGAAAGAAATCTATAAATTAAAGGTGTTGTACCATTATTTGTTAATGTTAATGTTTGATATATTGATGTTTGATCACCTATAGGAGGAAATATAAGTATATCACGATCAAATTGACATATAGGTAAAATTTCATGATTTATTCGTAATGTATTACCAATACATGTTAAATCTAATTGTACAGGTATCACAACACCATAATCAGGTACAAGTGTAAAATCTCGTTGATTTTTATAAGAAACATAACCTTCAAAATGTTTTGTATAAAATGTATCAATAACTGTTGGTCGAAATATAATACGAAATGCTGTAGATTTTAATGGTGGAATTTCAGCTTCAGATGGTTGTATAGAAAAATTAGATGAATCTGTTATAAACCATATAAGTGTTAATTTTCCTCGAGTTAAATTTGTTACTGTTAAACTTTGTTGCCATTCATTTGTTGTTTCTAATGAACATTGATCAAATATAAAATATGTTTCACTTAATGTAACATATTCAAATCTTGTATTATCTTCATTAGAAAACCAATATAAATAATTATCTTTTAATGGATTAGATAATGGTGGTATAAGATAATCATGTTCATCTTTTGATTTTTGTTCATCAAGAAAAAAAACATCGTTAGTTTCTATAAGTGAACCATAGTCATCTAAAGTTAATTTACCACGTTTTAAATAATCACTTAAAATTTCAAATGGATATAATGCTAAATGTCGTGATATATGTCGTTTAGAATTTGATATAAAACGTTCATTTAATACTGGTGGTTTGCCTGTATCAGAATGACATGTACCAATAAGTTCAAGAAGTATTGGAGATTGATGTTCAATAAGAATTGGAACAATTTTATAATATCCCATTGGATATATAGGTGTAAATGTAATAATAATAGTTAATTTTGATCCATTATTTGATAGAATACCATTTTCAATTGAAAAATGAAATGGACTATCAGGAGATGTATAGATTTGAAAACGTGCACAACTAGTTGGTTGTGGATTAGATAATTCAATAATACGACTTGTTTTACTATTCTAAAATGATTTTTTTTAATTATTTACAATGTTAAAATATTCGAAATTTAAAAAGTTCTACTAATGCAAATTAAAATATGAATGAAATTAATTATTTTTCCAAATCGATACTCATATTTTTTCAGATTTAAAAATACTTATAAATCATCGATATGAAATATTGTATTTAATACATTTATTATCGTTAATCAAACAAGAATTTGCATATCTCAAATAGACTCTGAAAATATTCATTTGTATCTTATCAATACATTACAAATAATTATTCAAAAAAAAACAAAGGTTAATTTCCTTTATATCTTACCGTTAATACTTGTCCAAACATAATTCTTTGATAATTAATTTGAATAGAATTTTCCAAAGCTTTTCCACTACATTCAACAACAGCTGTTACAAGATTTCCTTGTTGTGTATTAATATTAAAATATTCTTTATAATATTGTTCACATGCTTTAGGTTGAAATTTAACAGGAATTATTTGTCTTTTTCCTGCTTCTAATATTCCATCAGTTTTTCCAAAACGAAAAGCAGCATCAAATTTTGCAACACCTGGTAATGATTCAATACGAAAAGGTACACGAAATGCTGATTGATTAATTAAAATTAATTCACGTTTTAATAAACCATTCATAGGCATATCTCCAAAACGTACTAAAATATTTCCAGTATTTTCATCAATACTTCCATCATCTGAACGAACAATAATATGGGGAAATTTTCCAATACCATGTAAACGAAGTTCACATACAGATTGATTTCCATATATACATGTTGCTGTACCAACATAAATTAATGCCCATTGTGGTTGAAATGAACATGTAAATGTTTGAATTTCTCCAACAGATAAAGCACATTCTCGAGGTTCAATTAAAAATGGTTCCGTAGAATTCCATTCAATATTTGTTGTTAAATCACCTGTATTACGTACTTTAAATGAACGAGTTTGTATATCTTGTATAGCACAATGACCAAAATTAAGTTCTTTTGGTTCAAGACTTAAACGATATTGTGGTAAAAGACCAGCAAGAGTTATACGATGTGGTGTTTGATTAATATAAACAACAAGTTCATCAACATAAGAAATTTTTTCAAGTGGACTAAATTGTATAGGTAAATTAAATGTAACACCTATAATAAATAAAAAACAAAAAAAAAATCTTATTTTTTTATTATATTAAAATATTTTACCTTGACTTAATGTCAAACGTCTAGGATAAATTGTTTGAAAATATTGTGTTTTAGGTACTTCATATGTAAATAAAATATTTTTTCCTGATAAATTTTTAAATGTTAAAACTTCTGTATATTCTTCACCAGGTGTCCAATTACGAAAAACACATCTTTTATATGTTTCAATACCATCCCATGTTATTCGTGCATTAGGATTTCGATAAATAAGATTTTGAGTTGTTTCATTATTTGATTCTAATGGAGAAAGTCTTGATTGTTTAAGACGAATAAGACTAGGCATTTGTTTGATTTTTTTCTCTATTATTTGTTTCAAATAAAAATTTTTCGTTTGGTTGTCACAGATTCTTTATTACTTATATCAACCATGTTGCTAGATAATTATAAAGAGGTCACTTGTCATTTTATTATATTTTTTTATTTCAAAAAATAATAATTTTAAAACAAGAAATAAAGAAATAAAATATTCTTTTTTTACAGATATAAGAGAATAAAATAAGAAATTTGAAATGATTTTTATTGGATCTTAATAATTACCAATGAGTAATTAAATGCGAAAATAAGTGCTTTCACGTTGTTTGCCAATACAAGATAATGATCATCTTAGTCTTAGGAAAATTCTAAATGATACTAGATATTACTGATATGATTCATTTTTTCGAAAACTAGATAACTATATAAATTCAAATGTTAAATATCCTAAGATTCTCCAGTTGAATACTATTTAATATTCAATAAACTTCGAATAACATACACATGATCATATGACACGAGACCTATTCGATGAAATAAAAACAAGTATTTAGAGGTATTTAGAATTACGTATATATTATTTAATGCGTTTGAAGATCAATAGTACATTTTCGTAATAAATATTACGTAAATAAAAGATATACAGTTATTTACTTTTGTTTTTTTTAAATCAATAGATGATTTAAGATAATTTTTATTTGTAGATATGTCTGCTCGTCTTTCATCATATATTGAATTATTTTGTCGAGGTTTATATGATTCAGTACGAAATTCATTTAATGTCTTGACAATAGATGATGATTTTAGTAAAAAATCATCAGATAAAAATTCTAACAGACAACATCCACATCAACCAAAACCGAAAAACAATGTCTCATCAACATCTGAAACAAAACGTGTTCGAACAAATTTAGGACTTTTATGTTTATTTAATGGTGGAATACTTCTTTGTGGCATGCTTTGTTTTAATTATCTTTTTTTACCTATATTTCGTCGACTTTTTTATACATTAGCTGGATTAGATTCATCATCATCTTCCCGACCATTATTAATTATCCAACATATATTAACATATACATTTAATTTTTTATGGCTTATTCCAGCATTTATTATATCAAAATTTGTTAATTCATATTGGTTTCGTGATATAGCTGATGTTGTATTTAAAAAATTAACAAAACATAATAAATCATTACCAGCATTATCACTTTCTCGTTCTATAAGTGATATTTTATTTAGTTTAATCATGCAAATATTTTTTCTTATTCAATCAACATTAATATTACTTATACCTATTCCTATACTTAATATATTATTTGGTCATATGTCTCTTTGTTTACTTTATTCATTTTATGCATTTGAATATGCATGGATATATGCAAATTTAAATGTTAAACAACGTGTTGAACGTATTGAAGCATATTGGCCATATTTTCTTGGTTTTGGTCTACCATTAACAATACTTTCAACACAATTATTTAACTCACTTATTGTAAATGAATGTATTTTTTCAATTTTATTTCCATTTGCGATTGTTGCAGCAACATCGGTTAATTTTAATGAACGTATTAAATTACAACAAACACAAACAAATATTGTACCATTAAATATATTTGCTATTTGTATTCGTTTAACAAGTCGTCTATTTGATTTGCTCAAATATAAACGTTCTTCGACTAAAGTAACACCAGTACAATGATAATAAAGATTCTCTATTCGTTTTTTTTATTTTCACCGGTGAAATTTTTTTGTTTATGTTCAGTTGCAACTAACTTGTACTATGATTTGTACTTATGCGTATTTTTCTTTGCCTATTATATCGTTTTGAGAATGTTAACAGATGACAAAAGGATTGAAGTTTGTACATTTTTTTATCTTATATATATATATGAATAGTTGTTAAAAAACATACACACACAGAAGAAAAGCTTGGCTATGTAAATATTTTTTTGCATATAAGAAAATCTCAGTAACTTATAAGATTCGTGAAAATTTTTGGATAAAAATAAACGATCTCTTTAAATCAATAGTAGGTCGCATACTGTTTTTCTTTTATCTGATCAACTTTTTTAACTGCAATTTTTATCAAAGTATAGCTCGTTTTCCACTTGACTCATTCCTATCGGCGAACTGCCTGATGTAGTATATATGTTTAAAAAAAGTAAAATCATCGTGTTTCAATTTAGCTTATAATTGATTCTACACATCACACAAAACAGAATACATAAATTTCGCAACAAAAAACTGTGTATTTTATGATATTCCTTGAGAATTGTATTGCAAAGATATTTTTAACTATAATATTATTCAAAATGTTGTTCTTGTTTGAAATCACAACATATATTAATTCTTTTGTTTCGAAATTTACATATATTTTTGTACGACATATGTGATCAATTTTGACTACTATTATATATACAGTAAAACAAACGCGTTCATGCATTGTTGCTTTTTGGAAAATTTTCTATACAAAAATATTCAAGTTTGTAATAATGAATTAAAACTTAAGTTGAATACTAGCATATGATGTTTTTTTTCATTATGAACGATCTACTGATATAATAATTATATTGTATTTTGTGATATTTAAAAGTTATATTCAATAAAACTGATTCGAAAATAGTAACAAAATTTATTATACAAGTTAGAAATTTTTTTTTTTATATTTATGGTTTCACAAATATATTTTTTATATGTCGAGATCGATTCTTATTTCTTGTTGTATCCCATCGACGATTATGTGATTCTGCTGGATCAGTTTCTTCTGGATTATCATAGATAGTTGTAATATGGATTTCTCTTTGTTGTTGAAAATTGTTATTAATATTAATTCTTTTGTTAGGATTTCTTTCAATTTTTTCACCTGTATAACCCAAACCAGTTTTATCTCTTATTGATAATTTTCCATCATCAGCTGTCAGTGCTTCACTTATACCAATAACAGATGAACCAAGACCTTCACCATCACGCCATCCAGCTCGTTCTAATAAACGTCTTCCAATACCCTATAATTTAATAAAAAAAGAAAATAGTTCACAAAAAAAACTATAAAATATTAAAAAGAAAAATACTTTTGTATGCTTTTCAAATACACCAATACGTTTATGTTCTGGATCAGTTTCATTTGATATACGTCCTTGACGAAGATCTTCTTCTCGACGTATATTCTGTAATTCATTTCCATCACGATCAGCTGATCCTATTAAATTAAAATAATAGTAATCAAATAAAAACTTATTATTATTCTTATACCTGCACTTTCATGATACATGCGCATATCAATATCAATATCATCAGCCATATCCAAATTATCAAAATCTTGTCCTTCATGTTCTTTCCAAAAAACATCATCTGTATAAAATACTAAACCACTACCACCTTTTTCCCATTTTAATTCAATTTTATGTTCAAAAAAATAAGGTGATGTTCGATCTTGTTTTGTAACATCATCATATTGTGCTTCATGTCGATCCCATTCTTCAAGTTCATCTTCTTCATCATCAAGTTTTTTATCTTCAGCTGATATTAATATATCATCTTTTTCATTTTCAATATCTTTCTAAAAATTACTGATAATTATATTTAAATTATTGAAAATAGAATTTACTTTTTGCTGATTAATTTTATCAAGTGTTGATTTATCTTGTTCAGAAAGAATTTCATGGCCTTGTCCAGTTTTTAAATCCATTTCATCCATATCTTCTTGTTCTTCTTCATTATCATCATCAAATTCGTCAACAATTGTACCATAATCAAAACCAACACAACCATATTTTCGTTTTGATCGACATTTTGGAAAAACAAGTCCTAATTTTTCTATAAAACAAAGAAAAATATTTCTCTAAAATTCAATTAATATTAATACTCACTAATAATTGTTGAAGGTAATCGACATGCATTTATTTCATTAAGAAAATATGAAGTTGGCGTTCCAACATTACCTTGTGGATAAATATGTTTTGGTGGTTTTAATTCAACTAAATTATTAGTTATTGTTGAATCTAAAATAATCAAAAAAAAACTAAAATTTAAACTAATTTTATTTTTATAATTAATTTTTTACCATTATTTTCATTTGTAACTTCACTTATAAGACAAACTGTTGATAAATAATCGCCTTTTAAATTAATCCAATGTTTTCGATGATAAAGACGTATAAATTCATTTAAACGTTTATTATAAATTTGTACAAAACACATTTGAGATACAGTAACAGCATTTATTGATGATGGTGGCATTGGTCGATGACGAAAATGAAAACATCGAAAAGCTTGTGTTTCAATAAATAATGAAAAATAATTTCGTAAATCAGCTGAATGAAATGTTTTAGGTATAGCAGAAATGAGTACAGTTGTAAATGGTTCATTAGTTATCGTATGAATAGATGTTTTAGATAACATAGATATCTGCAAAAAGAAAATATAGATCTATCCCAATTTTTATTTTTTATTAAGAACACAAAAAAAAAAGATATTATGAAAGTTAAATGACAAATGTAAATATTAAATAAAAAAAAAACATGAGAATAAATAAATACACAAAGATTTTTATTTACATAGCTTCAAATTCATCAATACGTCGTTTAACTAAAAATAAAACAAAAATAAATAATTGAATAAGAATACAATACATTATTTACCTGTTCCTTCACGAATCTTTTTTAATGTCTTATATTTATCAATACCTTTATCAATAAAATTCTCTCGATATATTTCATCTTCTCGTGTACTATTTTTTCTTTGTCGTTGTGAAAGTTCTTTTCGTTCTTTCTATATTATAAAATAAAAGATAATAAATTACACAACAATAAATATTTCATATTCTTCCCATCACCTAATAACAAATAATAATTAAAATGTATATGTACATATAAGCAGAGTTAGTCCCATAAATATAAGAATAAAATAAAACTTCATGTATGTAAATGTGTGCGAGTGGGTGTTTATTTTCAAGATCGATGAGCATGAGCGCACAGAAAAAAAAATAGGAGCTAATAAACCACAAGAAAAGAGGAAAAAAACGAAATAAAAGAAACAATAAACACGATGAAATTTTTAGTTTTTTTTTAACTACACACACAAGCAGATTTTCAGAGACAAAAAAAAGACAAAAAAAAGAAAATCTTTATTTTTTGTTTTTCTTCTTCTGGAATAGACACAAGACAACTTAAAGTTTAGTATACGTTCTCAACGCAAGCAAAAAAAAAATCATATCAAGATGGTCAATTCATTAAATCAAACGGTTAAAACGACTTGGTTTGTTTTTGGAATGATAATAATAGTAATAATAATATGATTGTTCGATATCGCTGCTTAGATTTGAGAAGAAGAAAAAAAGAACACAAGAAGAAAATAGCAGCACCCCCAAATACACACAGAGAAAAAAAAGAAGAAAATGAACACACTTAATGGAATGATCATTTTCATAATAAAAAAAAAAACATTAAGCAATAAGAAGAAAATTTGTTCTGTTTCTTTTTTACATAGACTCAAATTCGTCGATACGTTTTTTTGTATTTCCCTGTCGAATCATTTTTAATGTTTTGTATTTATCTCGACCTGATGCAACATTTTGTTGATGTAAACGATCATTGTCAGTAACCTTGTTTGAATTTTGAACAGAGCCCAATTCATCTTTGAGAGCCTGAAGCAGTAATAGAGCAAAAGCGTGTGAATATGTGAAAAAGTGTAATAATAAGAATCAAGTAGTTTTTCAACTTTTTTTTTTGTTAGATATCCATTTATAATAATAGAAAATTTACCTCAAGTTTTCGTTTCATATTATGATCTTTTGTTGTAGCAGTTAGACGATTTTCTTCATGACGTGAAGCATATTCATTTGTACGAAGTTCAATACCTTCAAGAAAAAAAAAACTTAAAATTATTAAAAGAATATATTACAATTATCTTAAAAAAATACCTCGTCCATTACGTGTTGCACCATTTTCTTCTTCATCACTTTCTTCATCTTCCATAGGATTTCCATATTCTCCAGGATGTTCTGTATAATGATTATTTGGTGGTTGTTGTTGAGCTTGAAGTACCTAAATATATAATATCAATAAAATTTCTGTTTTAAAATAACGTTCTAAATAGGTTATTTTCTAAACATTTTCCTTTATCCCCTGATTGGTTTTTTTTCCTTATAAAATATGGCCTACCCCAGGACGAGAATGTCCTCGTTGATTATACTGATACTAGAAGAAAGAAGAAGATTCTTTATATATATATGAAGTTTTCATGCAAAAGAAGTTTTATTTTCGATTAAAAGTATAGTGTGAATTACCGATTTCTGGAATAGGATGAAATATTATTTTTAGTTTTTATTATAAAAGAAGAATATTTATATAAATGAAAAATACATACTCTCATTCTAGCTTCACGTAATTGTTCTTCAAGGTCACGTGCTTCATTCTCTTTTTGTTGAGCTTCTAGAGCTTTTTGTTCAGCTAATCGACGAGCTTGTTCAATTTCTAGTACCTAAATATAATATATATTCTTTATTAATAACTTATTCTCTTAGTTAAAAATTTTTTATAATAAATTTAACGTACAATTTTATCCTTTTCTTCTTGTTCAAATCGAACACGTTCCATCATTCTTTCATGTTCTTTTTCAGCTTCTTCACGTTCTTGTTTTAAACGTGATTGTGCTTCTTCAGCTTGTTTACGTTTTTCTTCTAATTCTTTTGTTATTCGACTTTGATCTTCCAAAGCTAAAAAATAAAATTATTAAATAAATTCTTTGCAATTAACAAATAGAAAGAAAAATAGAAAAAGATTTAAATCATAGCCAAATATTTAATTAAAGAAAACTAATAACCGAAATCAAAAAAAATTTTTTTTTGTAATATAGCATCTCACATTCAGTCGTAATAGACTGTAGAAATAATTTTAGTAGTTTTCTAAAAAAAAGTAAAGTACTAAGATATATTTTAAATAATGCTCACCTCGTCTAGCTTCAGCTGCATTTCGTTCAAGATCTTCAACTTTTCTTCTCATTGCTTCACGTTCTTGTTCAGCCTGTTTACGACGTTCAATTTCAGCCTGAATTCGTTCTCTATATGAAAAAAAAATTTTTTTTTTACATTTATTAAAAGAAAAATGAAAATAAGAATAATACCGTTCTTGAAGACGAGCTAATTTTTCTTCTTGTGCTTGTGCTTTCATTTGTTGTACTTCAATTGAATCAGTTTTTCGACGACGCATATATAATTCATGATTACCCATACAGAGTGATAAAATTCGTCGATTTATACGAAGTCTTGGTGCATAAAAAATAAAATCTGGTGATTTTTTTTCCATAGGTTTAATAACAAATTTTTTATCATTAAATGATATATTTCGTATTTCACTCCATGGAAAACCAATTTTTGGTGTTAATCTTAATATACATATATAAAAGAAAATTAAATAGAAAAATAAAAAAAAATAATAAAATTACTTGTCTTGTTTATCATAAATATTAAGACCAAGTGCATCAACACCAAGATTAAGTTCAGTACCTTTTTTATTACGTATATCAAAATAATTAACACCATACATTTCAAGATCTTGAGCAATTTTTAGATATTCAAGCATTGCTTCTTCTCTAATAAAAACACGAAGTAAAAGAATAAAATTAAAATTATTTTATTTGTTTTTTCTTACTTAAGCATTCCTCGATGTTCTTTCCACCAATTAACAACACGTTTTTCCCATTCTTCAGGTGATAATTGAAATTGTTCCATAACACGTTTAGGTAAAAGACGTTCATTAACTAATGATCCAGATCGATGAGTTTCATCATTAAAATCTCCATGTTTAGCTTGCATAGCATATGAAGCAAGTAGAACACATGTTTCAGGTGGACAATAAATTTCATCAGTAAGAATTGATTCTTTTACTTGAAGAAAAAAAAGTTTCTATTTAATAAAAAAAGAAAAGAAAAAATGTTTTATTTTAAAATTTGATTTTTGTTTATCTACTTGAGTTATTTCTTGAATAAGTTCTTCAGATACTTCTTCAGGAAAAAATCGAGCACGAAACTTAAATGTTAATGGTTGTGCTGTACTCTTTTTTATATCTTGACCTAACACTTTTTTATTTAATTTAAGCCAACATGGAAAATCTTTTGAATCAGTATATTGAAGACCAAAAAACCATATTTCACGAAGGGCAATTGTTTTAACAACCTAAAAAACCAAACAATTTTAATATTTTTGAAGAGGTTCTCATTCATTTTATAATTCAAATGCTAGAGATAAATCTAACTCTTCAAAATTTTAATCTAGCAGACGAACTCTCTATATGTTAGAACAAACATATAGAAATAACAGTCTGCATTAAAATCATTTATATGAGTATCGAACCTTTCTTAAATATATTCTTTCACTATTCAATTAAATAAATCTTACTTGATCAAATAATTGTTTACCAGTTGTATTAGGTTGAATGGCAAACTCGAGTTCCGAGTCCATTGTAAGTACACGTACATTAACCTAAATAAAAAAATAATAATAATAAACAAAGCGCTTTTATATTAGAATTGTTTTTGTTTAAATATGAAAAAATCGAATAGTAGAAAAATTCAAACAAAAATACAACATAATATTAAAGATAAATTATTTATTATATATAATTTATTGAAATTATTTTTACGATTTTTTATTTTTTCATTTATATTTTGGTTTCTTGGTCGATATAATTTTTCATTTATATGGATATTTATATATGCATTAATACAAACAATTGAACAATATTATCATTTATTACATTTGGAACGTATAAAATTTTTTCAAAATTTTACAAGAAATATTCATTCAATAGAATATCCATTATGGATAACTTATCCTGATTTTGATCGTTGTGAATGGTTAAATAAATTAATTGAACAAATGTGGCCATTTATATCTGATTATGTACAAAATATAGTTAAAAAAACAATTGAACCCGAAATAAAAAAACAAATATCAAATCTTTCATTTGAACGTATTGATCTTGGAGATTTTCCACCACGTTTAGGTGGAATTAAAATTTATACAGATAATATACATTCAAATGAAATTATTCTTGATACAGAATTTTTTTATGGTGGTGATATGCATATTAAAATGAAATATCATCATTTAAAAGCTGGAATTAAATCACTTTATTTACATGGTGAAATACGTCTTATATTTAAATCAATTGTATCAAAAGTACCATTTATTGGTGCAATTGAATTATTTTTTCTACGTACACCAATAATTGATTTTAATTTAACTGATATTGCAAATATTATTGAAATACCTGGTTTACATAATTTACTTATGTTATCATTAGAAAATATATTAAAAACATTTATTGTTATACCAAATCGTTTAATTATTGCATTAATGAATGATATTGATATAAATCAATTAAAATTTCCTAAACCTGATGGAATATTACGTATTGATATACTTGAAGCTAAAAATTTACCAAAATATAATAATTCATTAATTATAACAAAAAAAAATTCCATTGATGCATTTGTTATAATTAATATAGGACAATATAAATATAAAACACATACACAAAAAACTATTAATCCAAAATGGTATGAAACATTTGAAGTACCTATTGAAGAATCTAATATTCAACAACTTCAGGTAATTTTAATTGAAATTAAAATCGTATTATACATATCTTTAATATTTAAATGAATGAGATATTTACAGTAATCGATTCGATTCTAGAGTATTTATAGATATAGAAAAAGCATAATTAATGATAGAGTTTTTCTATATTTTATTAATTATTCTAATTAATTCTCTATCAGACTAAAACCATTTAAAAAAACTAAAATTTCAAAATTAAATTAAATATATATATATCGAAAGTTATAGATATCAGTATTCAATGCTAATCTTGGTACAGATGATTATATTGGTACATTAAATATATCTATTGAAAGTATTAAAAATCATAATGATCTTCTTGATCAATGGTATGATTTAATTGGTACAAAAGATTCTACAATTCATATACGTATGAATTGGTTTTATTTAACAAATAATATTGATTATTATCAAGAAATAAAACAAATTAATCAAGAACATATTCATTTAATGTTAACAAAAATTTCTCATACATTATCAACATCATTATTAATTGTTTATATTGAACGAGCTGAACAATTACCATCAACACAATATGGAAAAAATTTCGAACCATATCCATTTTGTTTAATTAAAATTGATAATTATGAAGAAAAAACTTCTATTATTAAAAATTCAACAAATCCATGTTGGATGAAAAGTTTTATGTTTATGCTTGTTAATCCTGAACAATCATTATTACAAATAAATATAAATGATTCAAATAATAAAAATCATATTATTGGTACAGTTGAAGTATCAATAAAAAATTTAATGAAAGAAAAAAATTGGATTATTAATCGTTCATATCCATTAAAAAGTTCATTTATAAATTCAATAAATTCAAAACTTTATATTAAATTACAATTACAAATAATGACAAAAATTCATCCAAATATAAACCAATTAAATTTATCAAATGATAGTCAAATAAATAATTCATTAGAAAAAAATTTTCAATCAAAAATTAAAATTCATTTAATTAATAAAAATAATGATCAACAAATAGTTAATCAACAAAAATATTCTCAAATAAAAAAATCAAATTTTTTTCAAACATTTTTCTCATCATGTATTAAAAAAGCAACAACACCGTCAACAACATTAATCAATAAGAATTTTACTCAATCAACTTACCGCTTTTGGTGACATCGTTTGATTTTTGTATATATAGTTTATATGAAGGCTTAATCGATGTTGTTTAACAATATTTTATACATAGAGATATTGTCTATCCGTCGTCGTCCACAATGTATATGTATGTTTATCTATATATATATTTATCTGAAACGAAAGAGTGCATAAAGAAAAAAAAAAGGAGTTTGTAGGAGGAGAAGAAGAAGAAGAAATGCGATGTATGTCAATATTGCTGCTGTTTAAATCATAGAAAGAAAAAACAACGAGTGATTCACTGTCGATGTCATATCTTGAAATTTAAAACGGAGTATGCCTTTTAGTAATGTCAGACTATAGTAGTAATAGTACAGAGAGACAAAACTAGTGAATAGAGTATTTGTTCCGTTATATGACCTAAGATGACGAATAAAATGGGCGTACAAGATGAACAAACATGACATAACACGGAGCAACAATGACCCTCTTCGTGTGTGGCCGACCGATCGACTGATTGCTAGTAAAAAAGGATCATAAGATATAATTTTCAAACAAAAAGCACGTGCTAGAATATAAAAAATGTCCATAGTATTGAATCAATAAGATAGAAATAAAGATTGTTTTAGGTTTATTATATAAAAAAGACAATGATATAGAGAATTTTTATTTAGCACTTATTTCAAGACACACATACACATATAATTTGTCACAGATATCTCAACGTCTAGTGATTAATAAAACAAAACAAAAAAAAACGAAAAGAGTAGGTACGCTATTCAAAAGAGATGGATATAACAACAAGAATGTAAAATATTTTTTAGTAAGAAATTTGCTAAAGACGTGATCGCGCGTAAAAAAAGAGGGTTGAAGGCCATATTCTTATCATTCTTTGTTACATACATAGGGATTTGTTATAATCTTTTATTCAATAGAAAAAAAAAAGAATGCATACCATGTAGTTATCAGTAAATTTTGTAGAATTATTTTCAAAATTCTAAATACTTTTCATAGTCAATTGACAAAACAAAATAGTCATTTGTTAACTATTCTTTTCAAGAGATTGATTGTAGAATAAAAGTGTGCATCATCTTGACCTACTCATGCATACATATGAATGTGAATGTACAATTTTTTATCGATATGAGAAATGAGTAAATAATGAATGAAATGAGATGTTATTTTAAATTACAAGTATCACTACAATAGTATCATTACCTCGCATTTCTCGTCTATTTTTTTATGGACCTATGTTCTTTCTTTCATTTAACATTGTTTTACATTCAGGTCAATTGTGTAGATATTACCAGTTCAATTTGCGTGTAATTTATGTCTAACACGCAAATAGACAGACTATTGAATTATGTTCACAATATTCATCTATTCCATTCTATGTAAACATTGTATAACTATTATTAGACTTACCCAATTACATTTATGGTGATATAGATATACAAGTATGTTGTTGTTTTTTCACGAAAATCAAAAAAAACAAGCTTAAGAGGTAAAAATCAAAAGAAAAAAACGAAGAGAAGAACAAAATTTAAAATTCTAAATAAATAGCACTGATCTCTATTTTTTTCTACATGCGTCTAGGATTAAGTCTCACGCATGTTGCTTCGCGTTTATCTTAAGACAATGGTGGCTACTATTGCCGCCGTTTTAACAACAGCAGTAGAGTGAACAAATAACCAGGGAGAGAGAACAAAAAAAAAGAGAGATAAGACGAAAGTCAATTGTGTATGAGTAAGGGAAAGAAAATGGGAGAGAGAGAGAGGTAGCAGACAGATACACAATAAATAAAAGAAACGAACAGCGGCGTCGGTAAGGGCTCGTAAGATTTCAACCATTAATTTACTGTATCGAATGAGAGAATTCTTCGTCTACCTATATTGTACATTGAAGGGAAAAGAAAAAAAAATGGAGAAGAACGAACGGACAAACGATACTAAAAATATAGGTTGTTCTTCTCCTTCGTCTTCTTCTAATGAGGTCGAGTACAAAAGGACGTGTATATGTGTATGTATATGATGATAACGTGTCATGTTTTGTACAATTTTATCTTTCTATTCGACTATTCAAGATAAAAAAGCAAATTCGAATGAATAAACGGTATCGATCAAACTAATTTATTCAGTGTCGTCTGCGATAAAAAAAAATGAGACAAAAGAAAAATAATGAATGACCGATCTTGAGGACAGACAGAGAAAACAAAGATGAAGACATAGAATGAATTGGGTTGGCTCTTGTCGCAACTTGAGACAGACATATAAATATATATATATATATATCTGCATTTTGAAGGTGTCTATATAATAAAATAGGTATAGATATAA
>JAJEKB010023429.1:0-20040 GCA_022393335.1 Macrotrachela quadricornifera | reverse complement strand
TTGAAGTTGAAAGTGATGATGAAAGTTTATATCAAAGTAAACGTTCTACACAAATAAAACGTGATCAACATCTATCATTACCTGATTTAACTGAAACACTTAATAATGATAATAATTCATATAATAATGATGTAAATTCTGATCATATTGATACACCATCATCTTCATCTACAACTGGAGTATTATCACCTACATCTCCAATTAAATTCGAATCAAAACAAAAGGGTATGAAAACAGATAAAAAAAACAATTAGAATGAAAATTTGAATTTTTTTATTTATTTTAGATATTGAACGACCACAATCTGCTGGAAGTAATCAATCATCATCATCAAATTTAACACCAAAGAGTCAGAGAAAGACAGTAAGGAAGTTAAAACTCGTAAAGAAAATAATATATATATATAATATATACATTGATATTGTTTTTTCATTTCCAAATCGTATTGAATATAAGTATTATCAGATGGACAAGATTGAAAGATTTAAAAAGATAAAAAAATCTTTAGAATTTTGAGAAACAATGTAAACGATCTCTTTTTTTTGTCGATAATGAATATATAAGATTAGAATAAAACATTTATTAAATTTAAAGAGTTATCGAAACCTAAATCAAAAGAACTTGGTCTTACACATTACCCAACTAGGCATTAATATATAACAACCATCAGAAGATAATTACGGATAGAAAAGGAAAAGGATATCCATATGTATTATTAGACAATCCTAAATTACTGACATGATTATACACTCCTATGTCTGATAAGTATGATGATAAACAAAAAAATACAACATTTGACACGATTTAAGAATGAAATCGTTAGCAGATTTTGAATTCTTTAGTCTAATTTGTACCATTACAAAGTGATTGAAACTTTTCTTTTTTTTTTGATTTTATTAATACATCATTGATTATTTTTTTCAGGGTATTGAAGCTTATATTTCAACATTATTTCGTCCTCGACACGACGCTAAATCAGTCATTGCTGATATGAATGATCATACAGTTAAAGATCATCCACAATTAGTAAATATTAAACGTATTCATTCAATACATAAACACAATTCTTCCAATCATTCTACAACATCATTACAAGATGATCAAATATCTTCATCTCCACCAACAATATCAATTTCATCAATAAATAAAAGTGATAGTCAAACAAGTTTACATACAATATCATCAACACGTTCATCATTTTCAAGTATATTTAAAGTAAATTTGAATAGATCTATTTTATCATTTTCTTTTACATATATATCCGTTCTCTTTCCTTCTTCAACAAATAAATTGTGCACCTTGTTGTCGACATTTAGTTATTTAAAGGATGGAATTTATATCTCATATTTATGTCATAAGTAGTATGTAATAGTGCCTAACTATACGTCAAAAAACTCTTTTCATGTTCATGTTTTTTATTTTCTGTCCATTATCCAATAATATTATTTCTAGTTCAGACAGCTGTTACATGTATTTTGTTCAATATATTCTTATACAATAATAGCTAAAGACATCATTTCTATCACATGTTAACTAACAATAATATAACTAGATAACAGAAAGAAAAGTAAAAAAAGATGAACATCGAAAGAGTTTCCTTTACATATGCATAATAGTGCATCAAATATTTTTCCATTTTTTTTAAAGAAATTTTTACAGTTCAAGATCGATTATATAATGTATAGTTAGGTACTATCATATACTACTTATGATATAAATTCCATTCTTTAGATAACTAAATGTCAAAAACAATATATACAGCTTATTTTACCCGAGGGAATATATCAATTCATTTTCTTTAGTCATCCGATCCATCAGAAAAACATCGTACAAAACAATCTAATGATGATACTGGAAAGAATACAACGTAAGTTATAAATACATAAATAAACAATAAAGAATTAAGATTTGTATTTTTGTATAGATTTCGAAATGAATATTCAATGGAAGTTAATTCTAATATAGTTACAAATAAACCACCATTAATTTATAATGATAATCGAAAGGTTTGATAATTATTTATCTAAAACAAAATTATTTTATTTTATTTCTGTAGCATTCAAATTCTATCGAACGACGCCGTCCAAAACGTACATGTAAGTAATTTAGTTCAAACCTTTTTTTTTTACGAGATAAAATTCAGTAAAAAAAAACTTTAAATCCTATGTTTCTAGTTACTGTTTAATAATTAATAAATAAATTAAAAAAAACAAAGGTAATTTTCTTTAATCATACTTATTATATGGTTTTGGTCTAAGAAAACATAATAAATTTAATAATTTTTAACATTGTTTACCTTTAATATTTATTTATTTTAGTATCATATAGAAAAATTTCATGTAAAGATTTGGGCAAAGGTGATTGTGAAGGTTTTTTATATCGTTATTTACCCAAAGGAACAATATCACTTGTACAATCAAGACTTTATTGGTGTGTTTTAAAAGGTGGTATTTTATATATATTTAAATCAAAAGATGTAAGTTTTTTTTTACGAGAAAGAAAGAAAAATCAATGTTTTTGTTTTTTTTTTATTTAGGATAAAAATCAAGAAATTGAAATAAAACTTGAAGGAAAAAATGTTTCACCAGCACCAGAAAGAAGAAAATAGTAAATATAATTCATAGAAAAAAACTGTTTTTTTTCATAAATAAATAAAAATTTCATTTTTTTTCTTATCAGTGGTTTTCGTATAACTGATGAAAATAATAGTAAAAATCATGAATATTTTTATTGTTCAACACGTGATGATATGGCTAAATGGATGAATAAAATGGGTTTAGCAGCAATTAATTTTAATATTGATGATTCAAAAATTGCTGGATTTAATAAAGGTTTTGTTGATTCACGTGAAGGTTCACCAGCAACAACACCAATTATTAATTCTCATACATTATCAAATACTAAACATCAACGAATTAATAAAATAAGTTCAGCTGGTGATAGTGAAAATGATTCTGATAAAGAATCAATTGTATCATGGCAAAAATCTATATCACATCATAGTAGTATTTCAGATATTGAATCAACAAAAGATAAAGTATAAAAAAAACATATATTTATATAAATAACTTTGTATTGATTTTTCTTTTTCTTATAGAATTTAAATGATAATGATAAACGAAATAATTTATCATCTGTTGCTCGTCATGCACGTTCATCATCATCTGCATCATCATTATTATCATTACCTGAAGCACATATTAATCCAATAAAATCTGCTTCAAATCATTTTGTTGGTCATATAAATATATCATCAAATAAAGGACATCATCGAACATGTAGTTCACCTATACGATTTCCACCTGCATATGAAGATGATCAAGAGAGTGCTTATGTTAATGCAGCTCCAAGACTTTCAGATTCTGATTCATCAAATGAACATCCTTATCAACGCATGTTTGTTAATAGTAAAATTTTGAATGAAAAACAAACACAAGAAGTAAGATATAAAACGTTCAGAAAGGCATTAGAAATAGAAAAAAATTAAATAATCTTACTACAATGCGGATAGTAACCGGCGTGATTATAAGTTTTTTTTGTGATTGTGACTCATGCTTATAGCATATACGTTTAAAATCTTAAATATTTAACCAGAAAAAATCTGACAGTTCATATGATATTTTTAGTAAGAAAAGTTTAAAAAATTTCTGACACAGATATACTTAGGATAGGTTGTAAAAAGGGTAGGGTGAGATAAAAACTGTTATCTGGCAATTGTAAACATTAAGTTTTCAACTTTAAAAACAGCATTTTGGATTTTTTGAGAGGCAAATAAAACTAGAACTAACTGCTAAGTGAACTAGTATTAGTTAGTATTCCAATTTGTCTTATACAGACATACATGAAATATAAGCAAAATAGACGTCAAATAATTCCGTCTCTGATAGTTAATGGAATATATAAATCAGATAGCTTGACTGAACTGTAAGAAGTTTCTCTTATGTCTTTAAATACTATGTCACACTCTTGTGATCAAAAATGTCAATTATGCAGAACACTATGAATATGTCTATTACGACTCAAGCAAACGAGTTAATTCTTTTATCAATGATAGAAACATAATCAGGCTTTATATTCATCTTGAAATATCTAGAAAGACTTTTTGTTAAAGTTATTAGTGGTATTTAAAATAGGATTCTCTTGGACATCCTATATATATATATATTTCATTTCGCAAATTAGAGATTTTTAAGATTGAAATTTTTGAATGATAATGATAGACTTGTAAATCTCGTCTTTTCTATTCTTTTTGATTTTATATCTCAAAGATAAATAAATCTTTACTGTCTTTTTAGTCGATTCGATCTTTAGCTAATCATCCAGCATTAATGCTTAATTCATCAGGTGGTTTCACAACTCCAACTGCTGCTTTATCCCCAACACCTAGTGATAAAACAACATCATTTTCTCCACCACCAACAACACCATCATCACAGCGACGCTCAGATAATAGCGTTTTCTTTCTTGCTGATGAAGAACTTTCATCATCATCATCTCGATCAGCAAGTTATTGTCTTGATAGACCAAATTCTTTTTCTGAAGATCCTTTATCACCTGTTTTCCAAAGAGAATCTTTTTCACCTCCAACTAATACCCCACAACGATCATTATCAAATTCTTTATCATCACAACAACAATCTTCACCAATTATTGTACGCAATGCTCCATTGTATATATCTGTATATTCATCAACTCCACCAATTCCTCTTGTTAAAAGTACTATTTCATCATCAGCACCTCCAACAAATAGTAATGAATTATTTTTTAAAAATCGTTCACCATCATCATCACCACAACCACCATCAATATTAAAAAAATCTGAACAATCGAATAATCCAATTAAACAATTTATTACTTCATCAATGCAACATCCACCTAATGTAAATATACAACAACAATCATCATCACTTAATAAATATCAGTGGAATTCAACAACACCATCTGATGAACAACAAAAACAATAATATTTTATTCTTAATTCAATTGTTCATTTGTTTATTTCTTTTTGTTGTCTTGCAATAATTTTTCATAAATAAGAAACCGGTTTTCTCTTATTGTTTTATTTAATTTTCATATAAATAAATTAGATTTTTATTTCTATTTCTAAACTAATCTATTGATCATTTCTTCAGAAATAATGTTTATCTAGTAATTATAAAATATGTATAATCGAATATCTATCAACGACAAAACTGATTTATTCGATATTTCATTTCGATTACAAATATGCCCAGTATAGTAGTAAGTTATAATAATCATCATATCGATATATATATAAATAATTTTATTCAAAATATAAAATCAAAATATTAGTTTAAATTATTAAATTATATTTTAATGTTATATTTAATTAAATAGTAAAACAAATGAAAATTTTATATCTTATAAAAATATTTTTAAAGAATGATAAATTGATAGAATTTTTAAAAGAGATAAAGAACTGTTTTGAGATTATGATTCTATTTGAAAATGATAGATATATTATAACGAATAGGTATCATCTCAAGAGTTTGTTATAAAATGTTCTGATGAGATCTACAGTGGCACTCAAAGTTAATCATACCTCTGACAAATGAATATTCTTCTTTAACATCTCAAGATGAATTCAAACTAGAGAGCCGAAATTTTAGCGAAGATTTAGCTTAACAATTATAGTTTATCATCTAAAGGTTTCATCTGTCTAGCTCGTTTATTTATTTCATTTGACCAACATTCCACTTAATAGTATATGAAAATTATACAACTAGAGATTTTACATCTCATGTTTCCAATTGAAAAACACATAATTTAATACATTCATTGTGATTGGACCCACCGCTGCTAATCTACTAGATCAAATTGACCTCAATTGAACATATTCTTTTGAAAGGTTGGTCAAACGACTAATCTTGTATAATTTTAAACGTTCTTTTCAATAATATTTTTGAAAGTTAATGTTGCCTGCGTTATGAAGAAGAAAGATGACGTTTACGGAAGATCTACATCAGTACATGCCTTCTTGTTCGAAGTTAGACCTTTTCTAACATGTTTTCGAGGAAAAATATCCTATCGTAGAGTATGTTCTTTCTTCTATTGAATGGTATATATTAGAAAAAAATCATATAAGAATCGGAATAGGATGAGGGTTTGCATGAACAAAAGTGTACGTCCTATTAAACCAAAAACGATAGGTAATTTTGATGACAAACATTGTTAAACTCTGATACATAGATTTAAGAAGCTGTTTTATCACAAGGGATGGACAATAAACTGAGAGTCATGTAATAGACAGATCAGAAAGTTTTGAAAATAAACTAACAGTGGTGTTACGCATCAGTAGGTAAATTCACCATCGATTTCCATAAGTCATGCTGAATGTGTTAAAGGCGTTTTAAACGAAAAATAATCGAACTTTTCTTCAAAAGTTTGTCGATTACATGTTTAAAAGGATGAAATGAAAAATCTCCGCTTGTATAATTTTCATTTATTGTACATGAGATGTACGATCAATTTTGAACCCCACTGTACATAAGCCTCTCCTGTTTCTCAATTAAGTCTTTACCTCAATAGCAGTTCTAGAAGAACCAACAATGATAGAATTTGAGCGCTCTGTCCTGTGTACAGACCAATATGTTTACTTCAGCGACGATGGGATATCAAAGAGATGTTGAACGACTTGAAAAACCATAGTTTTTTTTTGTCTTTTACAACGGTATTAAATCGATAAAAGCGAAATCTATTTCGTTTTAAATGATAACACATGCACTTTTAGCCCTGATATTCACCAAATCACCTACTTTTCATTTATAAATAAAATAATCATTGAACGTATTAAATCCATGATAAAGATTATTTTAACTTTTCTTATGATAAGATTTGCAAAAACTACATTCGAGGTGTTTATCATTCCCTTCCCTCTTTTCAATGGTGGCTCCAAGGTCCATTTTGTATCTTACTGATTCTTATTCACCAAATTATTATGAAACTTTCATAATGCACTTGACTCACTAGTAGATATTTCCATTGACTTAAATTATACACCACATCCTAGACATCTCTATTATTTGCAGGCAAAAAAATAATTCAAATTTTTCAAAAACTAATAATTTTGTAAGGTTCATATGTTGAAGACGAAACATTGGAGGATAAAGAGTTTAATATAAATTATAACTAAACTTTTTTTTAGGGAAAATTTTTAATGTAATTTTTGTCTATTTAAAGGATCGTGATCATTCGAAGATGCGTTTTAACGCATCATCAACAATATTTATTCGTTTCCTTCTTCAACTTCTAGTTATTTGGTGTATTATCTATTTAACGAATCATCTTTTAATGGTATAATAAATTTTTTAGAAAGTATTTGAAAGAGAAAAAAAGATTATTTATTTTTTTGTAATTAAATATTTAGTATTTTCGTGTAACAAAACGTCCATATATTCGTTTACTACGTTCATTAGGTTGTCATGTATCCATATTTAATATTGGATTTTATACAACTTCATTTAATCGTGTTTTTTATCGAATTGGTACAACTAATTCTCGTTTATGGAAAATATGGTTTACTGTAGGAATTCTTGTTGCATTTGCAATAGCTGTAACAGCTTGTCTTACTCTATTAATTTTACCTATTAAATATATATATGAATTACAAAAGCGAACATCATTACATACAAAATTAGTAATAAATACAAATGATGATAGTCAATCATTAATAGAAAGTTCAAGTAATCGAAATGATGCAATAGAAAATGAACGTGATAAATTATTAATTCAACCTATAGTTTGTAAAATATATATATTTAGATATAAAAGAATTGATTAATTTAGATTCCTGGTATTAATGTACCATTAGAACAAATGCCACACTTCTTTTTTGCATTACTTTTATGTACGATATTTCATGAATTTGGTCATGCGGTAGCAGCATCAGCGTGAGAAATTTTAGTTTTTTATTTATATAAAAAAATGAAATTTTTTTTAGTGAACAAATTCGTGTAAATGGTTGTGGATATTTTTTATTTCTTCTTTATCCAGGTGCTTATGTTGATTTACATCAAGAACAATTACAAATGATTTCAGCTGTAAGACAATTGAGGTAATTTTAGAATTTTTATTTTAATTGAAAAATACAATTATTATTTTTCTAAGGATTTATTGTGCTGGTGTTTTTCATAATATGGTTTTAGTTGTTATTGCTCTTATATTTCTTCTTTTCAATCCAATTTTTCTTCGATATTTTTATACAGAAGCAGCAACTGTATATCGTGTAGCAAAAGTAAAATTTTTTTTTTTTGAAAATAACAAATGAATTGAAAATTTTTCGGCAATATATTTGCCTATAAGAAAGAACTTCAGAAGAATTAAAAATTATTCAAATATTGTTTTAACAACTTTGTTTGACAATAATAAACGAATCTTTCAAATTTGAATGAACTATTTTTCCGATATTTTCAATTTTGGGATTCGGAATCTATATTTGTAACTTTCAAATAAAAATCTATTCAGGATAAATGAATCTTCCAGTATTTTGCAGGTGTCTGTCAAATTGTAACATATATACTTGAAATTTTTTTTCAACAAATAGTCCATGAAATTCTCTAGAAAATTCTTATGAAAACAGTTCTTTCAATGGATAGTTATAGAGTTATATTTCATGAAAATTGCAAGATTCCAAAATAGCTCACTTCCATATACATTCGTTTTCATACTAGTGATTTTGTGGCAATCTTTCAATTCTCTACAAACGGACTAAATAGATAATTTTGTACTCAATAAAAAGTTCTATCAGTTCAACGAATAATTTTTCATCACATTCTATGAATTTATTTGAACAAAACTTTTCTCTTATTCCTCTCTGTTCAAATTATCTGTATTTTCCATTGATATTAATCACTTTTAAATTTGTACATGTAGATTTATGATAAACTTGAAGAAAAATGTTTTCTCTCTCAGTTCGGCACGGACAAAATACTGTAAACTATTGTTCCATAATGTCTGAGATGTATGGCAAAAATGAATAGTAGTTCCGACTTGCTTGTTGTAGAAGGTTGGCCTTTGGAACCTTACAATCATTATTAAGTGTCATATTTAAAGTTCTATTAAAAAGAATACATTTAAAAACACTGGAAGCTTACATTAGAATAGGATTTCGTATCTGTTTTGCTAGAAGAAACGAAGTCATTGATTTGAGTTGACCGAATATAATTCCATAACTATTCTAATTTGCGAGGGATATATGTAAAATACTGGAAGATCTACTTACTATGGCGCATTCATAATTTCACTTTCATTTTTGTCTTTGGATAAGGCATTAAGATTTGTTTTCTTATCGGTTTCACATTTTGAAAAACAAACTTTTTCATGAGACCGCGTTTTATGTAGAAAGTAGTATCTAAGAAAATGCTTAGAATTTTACTTATGTAAAAGCTCTATTTTGGTTCAAGATGACATTTTGCACTGAATCACCCGTTGTACAAAACTACTAACTAAAACTATTCTTAGTGCCTTTGCAACGGAACTTGAGGGAGTGATAACTTTATGTTGATTTTCCGTTCAAAATAATTCTTCTGAAATACTTTCTTATAAATGAAATTTTTTCTCTCAAATTATCTATTATTATAAACTTATATTATTTATTTATATTCGTAGGATTCACCAATTCGTAATCTTTTACCTGTTCATTCGATAATTCAATCCATTGATGCATGTACAGTAAATACATCTAATGATTGGTATCAATGTTTACGTTCAATCAATAGTCGACATCCACAACAAAGTAGCGGATATTGTTTAACACAAGCTGAAATACAACTTCATTCAAGTCATATCGGTATGATTTATAATAAATTTTAGTTAAGAAAAATAATGTAACTCGAAATATAATGCAGGAGATATATTACAAGAAAAAAAAATTGAACAAGAGATAGTCGTGAGAATTTCAAGAAAGATTATACTTTCAGAAGAATATATTAGTATAGATTCCTTCTATGAATATTTTAATAATACAATTAATAATTTTATTTTCTGAAATTTGATTCAGAACTCATTGAAAAACTATTTTATTATTGATTATTTTGTATAAAATAAAAATCTGTTCAATCTTAATTTTAGAATTGAATCAAACAAGTCATTATGATTGTTGTCAAAATTTATCACAAAAAAATTATTGTTTTCTTTATCATTCAAAACAATATCCTGATCAAGTAAATTTTATGTTTGTTTTATTTTTCTATTTCTCTAATTGATTCATTCAAACTCATTTAGAATGGTGCTTGTATGGAAGCTCGTATTGTTACTAAACATCCAACATGTTTATTAAATAGTGATTGTCAAAGTTATAGTAGTGATTCATCATGTGTTCATCCATTTTCAGCCGATAATATAACACGTTTAATACGTATTGCTCATAGTAATGGTCCACCAATACTTTTTGTTGGATCAATTGATGAAATATATCGAACTAGTAAGAAAAATTAATTATTATTTATAATAGAAAATAAAAAAGAATCCATTTATATTCCATTTTTAGTAATTTCCTTAGAAACCATAGACGTCATATTCCCCTGGATATAAATTTAATCATATAGTCTCTCGTTTATTTTTTTTGTACTTCTAGTGATACATTGAAATAAAATTGAAAAGAACAATGATCATAAAAAAAGAAACTCTTTTATGAATAGAATATGATTATTAGAGTATATAAAAAAAAGATCTAAATTTGATTTCCGAATTCTTATAGCGTTAATGATAAAGATGAATAATTAAAGAATAAAAATAAACTAATGAAGTTTTGTTGGAAATGAACTGTAAAATTGAAATAATAATTCCTTTTTTTTTATACGTATAAAAATTATAAAATTTATTATTTTTTTTACTTAACATTTAAAACTAATAAAATTTTTCTTTTTAAGTTAATATTCAATCATACAAACCAAATTATATTTATTTTCCAACAATTCTTATTCATGATATTCCATTATTTTTCCAGTAAGTTTTATTTTTTTTTTATTTGACAAAAATAAAAAGTATAATAATAATAATAATAATATTATTATTTGTTATTGTCTTAGATATCTCGGTGCATTTTCATTTGCATTAGCATTTTTTAATGCAGTACCATGTTATGCATTAGATGGTCAATATATTCTCTCTTCATTTGTTGAATATCTATCACCAAGTTTATTTAAACGTCGTCGTGCTAGTATTTTACTTGGTTTAATTTTTGGTACTTGTCTTCTTATTATTAATGTTTCACTTGCTTTTGCTCGTTATTTCCTTTAAGTTTATATGTTGTTTTTTTTTTTTTTTTGTATAAAAAAAAATTATATATTAATTTTAATTTTCTTCTAAACAGAATAGTTTGATTAGAAGAGACATAAATGAGGATGTACACCTCGATAAGCAAAGCGAACATTTTGAACGGAAATGAAGCAAAATTAGAGATGTGAAGGGTATCGTATAATATATACATACAACAGGATATTGCAATTGAAATCAGCAATTGCTCATGATGACGTTCATTCAGTTTCTTTTTCTTTTTTTTTTTTTTTATTTTATTGTCATCATCATATTGATGACAAAAGAGTGCAGATGAAGATGATTAAAGAATAAAAAGCAAGCCGGATATGAACAATTCATCGGCATCGGGCACTTGCTTCTTACTATCGTCATCATCAGATGTAATCAGGCTTCAAATTGCTTCTTATTTCAACGACATTATTGTCATTTTGAATGTCCACATTGCTGTTATTTTCTTGTGAATTATTCATAAATAACCATATTATTAAAGACATAGAAGGCATATATACTGTAATTATTTGCTTCTAATAGTCTTCGCATGTTACCGACCTTATCATCTTTTTTTTTTCTTCTATTCTTTGTATAAGTAGAGTATTTAAAGAAAGAGAAATTCAATATATAAATATAAAACAACCTCGAATCTAATTATGGGTATTAACAATATAAGTGTGTATGTATGGATAAAGAGACAAGAATATGTAACGATAGAACAATTATATATTGAGCCACTTGTATATAAGAATAAGAGTATATATATATATATATATATTTGCAACAAGCTCAAGTCGTCCACAATTAACTCGAGTAGTTCTATTTATTCAATAACGCGATAGGTGGTATTAATGATGATGATGATGATGATGGTGTGAATCAAAATCCTGATCATATAAATATGTCGTTACGTTTTTATTATTCATATACCAATAGGATATAAATGAAGCAGAAAAATGATTAGGTCTTTCATAGCAACAGATTAGTCAGGATTATTCGATTAGATTGAGATTTTTTTATTGTTAAACATGCAAACGATTCTATTCTTTAAGTATATAAAACAAAAGTATAATAATATGAATATATATTCGTTTTCTCTTTTTCTTTTGATGATGCATTTCCGTACTTCCTCGTTAAATTACAAGTTCGACCTTCTTTCTTACATTTCCGTTTATTTCTTGTCTAATTTTTTATATTGTCATTCTAAGATATACAAATGAATGCGATAGTCACGATATATATTAATGAATTTAATCAAATAATATGTTATCAATGAAAAGAACCAATCGACATATTTTTTTTTTATTTATTTGCCACAAGGGACAAATTTTCATGTTCACAAGATTCAACCAATCGTAAACCGATTTACTTTGAAAAGAAGAGAAAAAAAAGAGGACATTATTTTTTTCTGTAAAGCAGAAATATTAGTTAAATTGGCTTTTTCTTTTTCATATTTAAAAAATAAGACATACACATAAACTGTACAAGCACTGTAAATATAAACGAAACAAGGAAAAAAAAAAGATTCTTTTTAAGCAGTTGCATCTTGTATTTCTAATTTTACACGTCTATGATGATCAAATGATGTTAAATAAGATGATGTTTGTTCATGAATATCTGATTTTGGAGAATTAGAAGAAGATGATGATGACGATGACGATGTTGGTGATGCTGAAGAAATATTTATATTTGATGATTGTATTGGATGATTTTGATAAATTAATCCAAGATTTGGATGATTTGGTGTTGTTGGTAAACGTGTTAAAACTTTTTCATCAATATGACCCATTAAAAATGGAAGATAATGTGGTGGAGGAACTGGTATTTGTGGACGATCATTATTAAGATTTGGTCCATTAGGAGTACCTGCTAAAGCATTGGATAAATAAGTTGACATTTGATGACGAAATGTTTCTAAATCATGTGGACCCATAAAATTTGGACTTTCACGACCAAGTGCTTTTTCACGTTTACGCCACTTAGCACGACGATTTTGAAACCTAGAAAAATATTTTTTTTTTCTATATTAAGATATCAATAATTTTATATATTAACTTACCAAACTTGTACACGTGCTTCACTTAAATCTAATCTCATTGCAAGTTCTTCACGTGTAAATACATCTGGATATTGAGTTTTTTCAAAAGAACGTTCTAATTGATGTAATTGATATGTTGAAAATGTTGTTCGACTACGTCGTACTTTTCGTGGTCGTTCATCACAGCTATGATGTTCTGTTGATGAATCACGTTCTTCATCATTTATTGATAATTTATTATTGCTATTGTCTGATGATGAACTTGGAAGAAGTAAAATTGATGATGGAGATAAGATTTCAGGTGCTAAATAATAAAAAGACAAATTGATTCAATTTTTTTTGCTTCATTTAAGATATTCTTTCTTCTATTGTTAATGAAGTAATTGACAAGACATTCTCTTTTTTTTTCCGAACAATAGAAATAGATTGTATTGATTAAGTCTTATTATATATTGAATGAATTTATATATAGAGAAAGAATATAATTGAAATGATATCTTCAGAAAAGGTATTTGACCTTACCTTCAGTTGTTTGTCGTTTATTAGGTTGATGTTCATCATTATCATCGGAATTTTTTCGTTTTAAATTATTCGTTGTTGTTATTGTTGATGAATTATTACTGTCAAGTATACAATCTATTGTAAAACCTCGCATTGAGAAATTCGTTGTATGTGTATATATATATATATATATATTTCAGTGTTTTTATTCAATTATTAAATGTGGTGGATGATTTGATCGTAAGTGCACACACCGAGGCAAAGAAAAAACCTTAGTTGTGACTATATGTGCTCGATGATAATTATATTCGCTTTCTCTCTCTCTCTCTCTCCTTCTCTCTTTTTTTTTCTCTCTCTCTTGTTAGAAGAGAGAAAAAAAAATGGAGTGCGTCGAACTATTCCATTGGTGCATGTTAAGAGTGGGACGGCCCGTATGTTGTAATCAACAAACCAATATAATCATTTCACGCGCATGCATATTGTACATGAAGAGAGAAAGGAATCCATATATAGAGTTTTTTTCTTTTTTTCGCCTTCAAGCTTCTATATGTGTTCGTTTCGGTGACTGCTTGACGTATTCTAATTTGTCTGAAATGATGACTATATTGAATAATATATGAATTAACTAACGACGTTTTACTGCTGTTTAATTTTCTCATCTAACATACGAATAAAAGAAAAATTAATAGATACATATCTTTGATTGCAAAAAAATAAAGTAAAAAGAAAAAGAAAAAGAAATTTCTTTTTTATTAAAAAGCTTTACTAATTGATGAATTACCTCGGTAACAAAATATATTCAGTATTTATTATACTCAATTTAATATTTAAGTTATGAACAATCTAATTATTTTTCATCTATTATCATTTCTCATAACAATAGTTTATTGTAAAATAATTTCTTCAACGAATAAATCTAATTTACAAAAAAATAAATTTAAATCTTGGTTAGGTCTTATTATTGGAATATCAATATTAATTATAATTATTATTAGTTTAATTCTATTATATTTATTTTATATTCGTAAACGAATAAATAATAAAAATGAAAAAGTTAAACGACAAATGAAAGATTATGATATATCAATTTCATCTTATAATAATCTAACTGAATTTGATACAATTCTAACAGTTGGAACACCAAGTGAATTTACAGATCATCACACGGAAACAGAAGTAAAAACAATTATTTGAATGATTCAATTGAGCTTGTAATTAGAGACATGTGTCAAAAATTCAATCATAGTATCAATATTGAAAAGATGATTGTTAAGTTAATCAAACGAAATGAAATATGATGATCAAAAGAAAGCTTGCGGGATAGTTTATAATATATATTACTAATTTTTTTTCCTCTCTCCTATCCGACATTTGATGTCATTATATAAAAAAAAAGCAGATTGACTGACGTCATCATTCAGAATCATTTAATATTTATCGGTTTTGTTTTTTCTTTAATCGACTTTTCTCCCGCTATGCCAATTTAATTGATCAATATAAATGTTTAACAAGATAGTCTTAAACAGAAAAGAAAAATTGATATTATTATTTATAAATTAGAAATATTAGGTTTTTTTTTATACACATACGTGTGTCGATAATTGAACACTTCATTTTCCTGCGAAATTAAACACAACTCTTTATTTCTTTCTATCTCATATCAATTGTCATTGTCGGAGCCCTCAAGCACTATTAAACGTATATATGTATATATATATATATATATAGTTACTTGTGCATGTTCACACCATTGTACATATTCATCATCATCAACAAATTGATGAAGAGTAAAGTGGAAAAAATGATCAGGTGACTAAAGTGTGAATCAAAACACAATTAAAATAAAATCACTTTATTGCAAAATATATAGATATTGATCTGTAGTAAACATATGTTAATTATATATATGTGTATTTTTAATTTATTGAAGTTAATAAATATTAAGATGTTATTCAGATATAATAGATTAAAGTTATTTGATGTTACTATTGTATGGTAAATATGGATTTTTATTTATTTAAGAAAAGATTCTATACTAATACATTATAGTTAATGCAATTCAACGAATAGATGATGATAAATATAGTGTCATCATTGGTACCTAAATGAATCTTTCTTCAATCCTTCATTTTATTTTATTAAAGAGAAAAAAAAAGAAAAAAGATTATTATTTATGAAGTTCATACACACACCGGACTTAGTTTTTTTTCTTCATCTTCTTCTTCATATTATACAAATTGATTTTGATTATTTTTCATAATCATCATAAAAAGTGTTGTCCTTGTTATTGTCAATTTTTGACTAGAATATAGAAAATAATAATAAGAATAAAATTTTCTTGATGTATAACTAAAAAAAGAAGCAATATATGCAAGATATATACATGCATTAAATCTACGGTGATGCTAAGGTGTTATTTAAAATTTCAGTAGAAGATTGTATCGTGCTGAAATTATTTTCAATTTGAATAGATTTCATAGTGGAAGTTTGATTATGTGAGATTAATGTCGATTGAATCGAACTAAGAGATTTATCAAGATTATTAGAAGTTGATTTTGTAGAATGAGTGATCTGTTCATCATAGTGTGCTGTCGAATTTGTTGTTGATAAAGTTAATGTGGAACTTCTACTATTGGTTATGTCTTTTAATGAATTATGATCCGATGAAAATGAAAGAGTTGTTGAATGTTGAATTAATTTATCTAAATATATAAATAAAGTTATATTTTCATAGATAAGTATATTAAGATTTTATTCACCTGTTTGTTCATTGTTTGTTGTCAGTATTATGTCCTTTGGAATTGATGAAGTATGAGAAGATGAGATCTGATCATTAGATGAGAGAGCATTATTTACTATAGGTGTTGTGTAAATGGTTGAGGAATATGTTGTTTTAGAATTGGTTGTGCCAAGTATATTTAATGTTCTGCTTGCTGTTTGAGTCATTAATGTGCTGAATAATGTTGATTGATCAATAGACATTTGTTCTACTGTATCTGATATTGTTGATGAAATAGTTGATGTGATTTGTTTATTAGTTTCTTCAGAAGACAAGGATAACGTTCGTGTTTGATCAGTTGTATGTTGTACAGAGATTTTGTTAAGCATTTGATCTGAGGTAGATAGGGTCGATTTTTCAGATTCTATTGTTGTGGCATTGAAATGCTCTGTTATCTGATTTGACAAAGGCTGATCACTAAACTTCAATGTTGATTCAAAAGTTTGTTCTTTCTTTGGAGTATCAAGTCCTTGTTGTGGTTTAAAACTTGATAATTGACTGGATAATTGAATTAACGTAGATGATGAATCTGTTCGTTGGATTATATCCAGAGTGCTTGCATCTGTAATATCAGATAATGATTCGGTACTAGACGATGAGATAAATCTCGCTTTTGTATTATCCAGCACTTTTGTTGTTTCTGTACTTGGATGACTCGATGACAAATATGTAGATGAAGTTATATCGTTTGATGTTAGTGTTTGAACTTTAGAAGAATTCCATTCAGCATGAGAAGTAACTTCTGTCGATGATGGAAGTGTTATGAAATCTTTAGTAGATATTGGATTGGAAGGAATTGATTCGCTAACATAATTCATTGTTTCTGTTATGGAATCTGAGTTACGGTGAGAAGATGACGATATTTCTTGATTAATGTACGAACTAATTGTTGTTTCAAGATTGCCGCTCGACGATAGTAGTTTAAAACTTTCTGTCACAGCAGTAGCAACTTCTGATGTTAATGAATCATTTAGAGTGCTTGTCGAATCCGATGTATTTGTAATAGACTTCTTCGTAGTTAATGTTGTTGATGTGGTAGTAGAAAGTGGTAATTCATTAGTATCAGATGAGTGTAACAATGATGATTGCTCATTCGATAGTGCCGAAGTGTATGAAGTAGCAATAGACGTTGTTTGATCTGAGATCTTATTGGAATATTGACTAGGAGCAGTAGATTGTGTTGATACAATGGTAAATAAATCTGTTTCTTCATCAATAGATTGACTTGATTTTGGTGTGTAATGATCAAGTGACACTTCTAAAGTTGAAAATAATTGCCTTGTATCTGAGGACGATGTTTCTACAAGAGAATTCCTTTGCGAAGATTGAAGTACAGTGTCTGTTAGTGCAGTTACCACTTCTGTAGCATGATGAGATAGAGAAGATACTATCGGATCTATCATGTTTGCTCTTGTTGTTTCAAAATAAGCTTCACTATACGATGGTACCAGCGTGGAGTTGGCAACAGAATTTGAAATTAAAAATGTAGAACTTGAAGATTCTGTCGATTCACTTGTGATAAGACTAATAGTACTCTCTGTTCCTGTAGATGATACTGGATTTGTTGTCGATTCCATTTGACTACCAACTGTGAACAATGATGTTTTCATGTTTTCACTGCTTTGACTATTACTTAAAATACTTTTCAATGTAATGCCCATAGTAGACTGAATACTCAGTGAACTTGAAATTCTTGTTGAAACAGTGCTCGATTGCAATGTATTACGAATAAGATTTGGCATGGACATATCATTCGTTGTTGTTTCGAACATATTGTCAATTGCATTCGAAATAGGTTCGATAGTTGAAAATGAAGTCAATAGATTTGTGTCGCCCATTGTAGATAAATCGAGTTCACTTAATAAGATTGAATTTGTTTTCGTAGTATCATGTTTCATGTTAGTGGCCGACGTAAACTCTGTTGTTGAAGTAATACTACTAGACAATATTGATGTAGATGTAGGTAATTGATCACTATTTCTCGAAACCATTGCAACCGTTGATGTTTCTTGTACCGGTTTCAATGTAGTGAATAGGAGACTTTCAGAAGAATCTGAACTACTAGCATCGATATGTAACTTTTCCACTGTGGAAGTATCAGTTGTAGATTGTAATTTTGTTGTATCATCCACAATCAACGATGTTGTAAAAGATTTTGTTAGTAAATCGGTATTTATTTGAGACACTGTCTCGCTCTTTTTAATCGTGTTCATGGAACTTTCAGTTAAGGATCGAATAATACTGGAAGAAATTGTCGATGATATCATTTCATCATTATCATTTTTCTTAGTAGATAACAACTGATCTTGAATTGTTTCGGAAATAGTCGAGGTCATTTTTGAGTTTTCTACGACAGGTTCATTAGTGGTAAATGAAAGTGTAGTATGATCCACAGAATCTAATAATGATGAAAGAATATTATTATCAGTTGTCATTAATAAATTTGATAAAGTTGATTCTCTTTGAGAATCAATAGAATCAGAAATTGTTGTCACTAAAGTAGGAGTTTCATTATTAACAGTTGATGCTTGACTTGTATGTTCATGATTGGAAATAGTTTTTTGTTCTAGTGATAATGATGATTGAGAAGAACTTGCTGCAGAATCGACGACAGTATTTGTAAAAGTTGATTCATCATGATTAATTGTTGAATATATTTCATTATATAGTATGCTAAAACTTGATATTTTTTCTTCATTATAAAGCAGAGATGTTGTTGATGTCATAGGGCGATTACTAGACACTTTGTTTAATTCTGCTAATAGTTGAGATGTCATTTCCATTGTAGAAGCAGAAGTAGTAGATGAGGTAAATTCATTCTCATTTTTGTTATTTGTTGAACTAGTCGAAAGACTATTTGTTTGTGTAGTTGTTAGATTCTCTTCGGTTTCAGAAACTTTACTACTTGTCGGTATAAATGGTTGATATTTATTGTCTATAGTTGTTAATTTGTTCGTAATTTCATCCATATAATTCGAAGATAAATGTAATGAACCTTGTGTGGAAGCTGAATCGTATTCAATACTCGAGGACAATGTTGGCGCAGTAAGAAAGATTGCTTTAGTTGTATCTTCTTTCTCCAGCACTATTCTGCTTGTTTCAGATATTGTTTCATAAGTGCTTTGTTCAATTGTTGGGTTTGATTGAATTTTAGTATTGCTGTCACTTGTGGATACTGATATTGGACTTGTTGTTTCTTTTGAATCTGATACCATTGCTGATAGAGTTGATAATTTATTGATATTTTGTTCATTTGTAGATATCTCTGGAGTAAATATCTTCACAGTTGAACTGTAGAATGTTAATGGAGGAATAGTGGAGTAAGAATTGATATCCTGATGTGTTGGAAGATTTGATAATGTGCTAAATTTCTCATTAATTGTATGTTCTAACATTGATGTTTGTGACGACATAGTTGATGTGGAATCAGCATTGATATCAATAGAAGAATGTG